>JASANF010016478.1:0-157554 GCA_030248245.1 Trissonchulus sp. WLG1_4 | reverse complement strand
TAGGGACGAGTATGAACCAGGCTTCAGGGAGAAAAGAGGGGGGAGAGTCCCGGCGGGAGTAGAATTTTGGCCAAAATTTGAAAAAATCGGCCTTTTTTGGTGAAATGTAAGCGATTTTTACCAAAATATTCGCCAAAAATTGTCAAAATCGGTGTTTTTTGGTCAAAAACGGTAAAAATTTCGTCATTTTTGCGAGGGAGGGGGGGTCAAAAATGAGTTGACGCAGGGGAGGGGGGTTCCCACCAGAGGGGGGAGGGGTACCCAATATTTTGGTGCTGTTACATGTATGGTCGACTATGACGGCGTGGCTTGGATCGGGGGTTACCCACAAGTGTCAAACCGCGGCTTGGGTTGGGTCGCGGATCGAAAATTTTGATCTGCGTCGATTCTGCCTGTAACGAGCAATGCCTAACTCTTGTGTTAACGAAAACATTGTTGCAAGATTGTTTTTGTAGGCGAAAATTAAGATATATTTCTAAACATTTCACATCACACATTTAGTACGTGTCTTCACGCAACTTCAATGATGAGAAACTTCCCCTCCACTTATGTATGCATAAAGTGTGCGCTTCCACTAATATCAAGCCGATAATTTGATAATTTGAGTAGTAGTTATACTTGTGCGTTTGATTGATATGTCGAAAAGTCTTTAAAATTTTGTCAAATAACGAAATTTTTTGGTCGAGACTCAAAACTTATACTATCGATCCGGATCGCTGATCCGAAATTTTAAAGCCGATCCGATCCGACCCCCGGATCGGTCGATCCAATCCGATCCGGCGATCCGACCCACATCACTAATTGAATTGAGGGTTCCGCTTTCACGTTATTTCGTTTCTTGTTTAATTCTTCGTTAACAGTTTAACGTTAACGATTGCTGGAATTTTAATTTTTAACAAAAGTCTATCAGAGATTACGAAATTGTGCTGCGGAAAAACTGCCCGCGAAGTAGTGAGTCAACCGGTCATCTTCATATTTGTAGATTAGGGTTGGCGACTTTTGGCGTGCGCATTTGCTTGCCTTTTCTGTCTCATTCTTTATCCGAAGTGATACATTATCAGTTCATAATACAAGCATGCCATAACGTATAGATTTTATTTAATTATTACACATTTACACGCTCCGTTTCATACTTGGAGGCAAGTATGAATCGACCCTTAACAGTATCAATATAGCAGTGTTATAAAAATAAAACAGTACGTTCGAGTTTTATATGGAGTGGTATAGTTTTCAGTTCAGCCTTGTCGTTTGTTCGGGTTGTTGCTTCGACCCTGATCCGAGTTTCTCCGGGCGTCGCCACGTTCGTGTTTGTTTCGGTTGCTGTTGCGTTGGTTTTTGGTATGGCCTTCTGAAATATGAAAGTCAATCATACATGTTTGATAAACAAATGTTAAAATTCAATTGTTTCAATGTGGCCGCTTTTTATAGAATATTGCGCCTTTAGAGTCTTAAGGCCAATTCTTAAGATGGATTCAACGCACTATATACATTACCATTTGTTTTGCCAATAACTCGTGACCTTGTTTATGAATTCACACAAAATTTATGCTTACTGTTGTATGCAACGGCGCCCGTTCATGCACAATTTTTTTAAGTCTATCTCAAGAGATAAGTTATTATTAATAAGTTATTAAGCAAACAAATTTTAATGTAATCCGTTTAATCCATCTTAGGAGTTAGTTGTTAGTGAGCCTGCACCGTGTCTGCGCTCAACTATGATTTATGATTTATTTAACTCAACTTATTTCATTAGATTTTGGATCAGACATACACCTGAAAGTGTCAGTCGACTCAAATTGTTTGAGTTATGTGATGCATTTTATACCGGCCCGGCATAATATATAATATAATCCGTTCAGCTTACTGTTTCCGGTATTGCCGCCGCGGTTGCGAGCTCTGGCTCGGCTCTTTTTCCCGAAATTGCGTCCCGCTTCAGCTCCCGGAATCAGGACGGATCCCAGCCCAGATCCCGGAATCGCACCGAGATCGTGCAGAAAAGCTGCCAATACGCTGACTAGCAAAAAAGCAGCAAACATCTTCGAAACCATGGTTAGAAATAACTGTTTTAAGATGATTTAGCCAGTCGTAACGTTCAAAAGTTATAAAGTTATGAATTTTTCTGGATTTATATACTAGCTTTATGACGCAATTTAAAATTTGACTTGATATATTTTGCAAACAAAAATTGTTTGAATTTGGTAATGGTTTCCGCGAAAGATAACTACAGTTACGTATGGGATGAGTTTTGCTAGACTGTACCGCGAATAGTCAAATCATTGAGAGGGGGTAAAAAATAAAGGAAACTTAGGTTAGACCTTGTTGCTGAAAATATCATAGCTCATACTTTCTATGATACTAACTTGTAAGTATGGTACACCTGCATAGTCCTTGCGAACATAAGCCGTATTTTTGTACTTTTTAATAAACTTGTATATGATATAATACTTTATTTCTGTGACGTCAAAGTTACAGTAAGCCGAGTCACTTTTGTTTATCTGTAGTTGTTGACTGTTGTTTGTATATATTTGACAAAGTTTAGTTTCCTATGAATCACGAAAGTTTGATAAAAAACAGCAATGTAGTTGATGATAAAAAATACTAACAGATAACGCGTTAACTTGCCCAATGCTTAGTGCTGAAAAAAGATAAATATATTTATGTCTGATAGGCTTTTCTACACTGGGATATGAATTGGATAGAGTCAAATACGACTTTGTGCACATTTTTACTGTTTGAAAAATAAGTGCTGTAGTTTTGTATTGTGTTTTAAAATTGACACCTTCGAACTCAAAAGCTAACAAGTAACAATCCTTGGTTTTGGTTTGCACTGATTAATGGTACAAAATCTTGTACAGTAACATTCAAACATGTACACGGGGTCTCGGTCTGGCGGTTTGCCCTGCGCCAGACCCTCCCAAAGTCCCAATTAAATTTGTGGTAACATGAGCTTTTGTTCTAAAATGACTACTCTGTTTTCTAGCCGGATCCTTTTTTGTTCACCAGGGCCCCGTTTCAATAAACTCACAGGCCCACAATTGTGTGAGATTTGTTAGTGAGAAATCAGGTGATTCGTAATGAATTGACATATAATTTCATTACGAATCACCTGATTTCGCAGCCAAATTTATCACAATTGTGCGTCTGTGAATTTATTGAAACAGGCCCACCATTAGCCTGGTGTGATTATGATCTTGGAGATTTCGTCCTGCCAAAAAACTAGTGATTGTGTATTTTGATACTTTTATTGCACGTGCTCACTTCACATCATTTTTACATTAATTCTGACCACACTTTAGCGTTAAACACACTCTATACTTCAACTTTTTGATTGAAACAATTGGCTGTTAAACTGCTCAGTTAAAGTTTTATAGTTTTATAATTTTTGTATGTACTGTTACACTACACTATACGTTTTACTTTATGATGTATACTTGTTTTAATGTACTTATTTCAGACTGGCTTTCTTCCATGGTGGTCACACGATGATTGGTTGCTAGGCAACAGCCCTAGACTAAAATTTAGAAACGAACCGGCTCAAATTTGAATGTCTGATGAGACCTGGACAGTTTTTTTGTAGGTTATTTTACATCTATTTTGACTTTTTGAGATATTTAGTTTCGAAATATTGTATACATTAAAATATGCGCTATCAAATGTTTGTCTTTATTTGTTTTTGAATTTTGTTTTGTTTTTTTAATTTCAGTCTTGCAGCAGTGTAAAAAACTAAAGATCGATCATGTCTGTGAACTGGAGTACAATGGCTCGATTTCTGGACAGCAAAAGTCGGGATATGCGTAGAAGGAATCAGCAGATATTATTATCGCTGGATAAAGTCGGCAGTCGACTTGAAATGATGGAATCACAGTTAAATCGAGGACGCGAGTATAGAGTAGGGGATTGTTTGGATTTGTGGATTAGATTAGTATTTCTTTTTCCTTCGGCCTTTTCATAAATTAATATTGACTGAATTAGATGAACTTGATTAACTTCATAACTCGAGAGAGAAATAACTAAAATCACTCAGATGATTCGTTTTATCGTTCTATAAAGTTTTATAAACTTTTCGTCAGTTTTATGTTGAGCTACTGAAGTTAAGCTAGTTAACCGATTCCAGTTATTATAATTGCTAAAAAGTCTCTTAGAACAGCGCCTGTTCAGAAAAAGTGGGTTTAGCTTAATTAATTTTGACACCAAGTTTCAAGTGACCCAAAGTTGAATTTCACAACTTTTCAATCTGTTTTGATCTGCACTGTAGATATAGCTATATAAGCACGAAAGAATTTTTGCGTATGTTTTTAAGTGAAATTGTAAATTATACCTAAGATAGTGTAATGGTGAGGTGAAATTCGTACACACAGTCAAAAGCGCAAAACTGTACCCGTAGTTATTGATGTACACAATTTTAAAGTACCGATGTTGTGATTATTGATTGTTTTACAGAACCGATATTTGGAATATCTGAAGCGAAAATATCCATCTTGGCGACCTAATTTGGGCCCCGCTCCAGAATTACCGGTAAATTTTATGTGCTAGAGAAGAGTTTGAAAGGGTAGGTATGGTTAAAAGTATGGTTGGTTTTTTCAGTCAAAACTTTTTATCATAACTTTCAGCCAGGATTAAGCGAACATTGACTCTGTATTTACATACTTAATGGCATTTGTACAAATCATGGCACAATAGTTGATAGCTAGCATCAAATTTACATTATGGAATATATCTCATTATATACAGTCTTATCATGTTATATTTGTTTTTGTTTATTTATTTTGTTATTTTATTTTTTGTTTATTTTAGCTGCGGTCCATTGATGCACTGGACTTGGACTTCCAAGATGCAGTGGACGATGGAGCTAATTTTATGGTTGAACCAGAGATTCCCAACGATAGACTACACAAAGATGTCGAACACATTAAAGAACGATTAGATGCCATTGTAGGAACGCTATTTCGACGGCTGGAGGACCCACACAATTCCGCTGGAGAATTCACACATCGAGATGAAAGAGCGCACATGAATAGAAAATATTCAAGAAGTTATTCAGAAAATTTTCGACTCCATAATAACCCAGAAGATTCCGACTCAGCTGTAAGAGGGAATCCTGAAAATAGACGTGAATCTTTGCCTGCTAATAGATCGCAGCGAAATAGCGTTAAATTTGCCCTTAGTAACGAAGATTTATCAGCTTTACGTGAGCGTTCGTTGCCAGGACAACCGTCTGGCTGGGCTCAACAACCAGCCTATTATTACCCACAAAACTATGACCCTTATTACGGCCAGAGATATCCACAGTTCCAACAACCGTATGCTTACTCCCCTATGCCCACGCAACAGTATCCGTATCCTCTTGCACATGATGGAATGGTTTACCCACAGCCATATCAGGATGGTTATTCTTCTGGGTAATTTATTGTAGCAGAATGTCATAAAATGTCCTGTTTGTCAACGCGAGATTCTGAGGCGAACGTTTTCCTTAACCAAAAATGAGAACGTGGAAAGAAAGTGACGTAGGAAAGTGTATAATTTCTAGTGTATTCTAGTTGATTTAATGTCTTATGACTATGAATAGATAATATTTAGCCAAACTCGAAGCAGGATTAAAAAATTGTCATTTGAAAATGAAGAGTGAATACTGACTGGATTAATACTGGCGGAGTAGTTTCAATGAGTGATAAATAATGTTACAGGAAAACGTTATTCTATTATAGCAGCCAAGCAGCTCAACAACCAGCTCAGCTTAGCGATCAGGAAACGAGAGTTTCACGACGAAAAAGCTCAGCACGTGATTTGGATCAGCCAATTGGATCGCAGATTGATCGTAGCGCATCGGGCGAAAACTTTGCAGCCGCTACCAAAACGAAAACACCTCCGCCAGAGAATATAATTGTATGAACTTGATTATATATGTAATTCAGCACAGTTTCCAAAGCGTAATTCTGCACAGTTTTTGAAGCGTAATTTTGCACAGTTTCCAAAACGTTTGGAATAGCCTCCGCTCCGCCGGACATGTGAGAAAATAACAGAAATATCTTCATAGTTCACTCCTGTGAGTAACAAGGCTTTAGAATACAAGCACAATGGTAATTTACCATCACCAGTATGATTTCTATGCTTTACGTACATATTTCTCATCAACTGTGCTTTGTACCTACACAGCACTGTTTTAAAAAATGGTCAAAATTTAGAACGCTACAGTAATGTTGGTGGCATTTATACCAACTTTTTGTCATTTTTCCTTTATTTCTATAATTCCCTTTTCTCTAAACTGCTGACAATTTTCAGAGTTCTAAACCGCCCAAACCCAGATTCAACTTTGGTGCCGCAATAGCCACTGAACCAGAACCTGAGCTTGCTCCTCCTCAGTTACCAGAAGTTTCACAGTTTCAGCCGTCTAAGTCGAGTAACCCGGTTAATCCACCTAAGCCAGATCCTAAGCCTGAACCAGCCCTTAAGCCTGATCCTTTTGTTGTTCGAAAACCAGCTGTAGTGGAACCAGAGCCAAGCGTGAAGGAGCCAGAAAAAGCGCCTGAGAAAAAAGAGTCAGAAAAGGAAAGTAAGTCAGAAAAGAGGAATAACGGAATATGAAGTAAGCAAGGATAAGGGTTGACCGAAAGAGGATACAATAGAATAACAGATTTCGAAAGAAAGAAATAATCGGAGGTGCCAACTGCCAGGAATTGAAGTAATGATGGAGGCAAATAACTACATATATTCCAGCTCCTCTGGTGAAAACTGGAGCTATTGAGTCACGACAATTTGCTTTTTTGTATATATACCAAAAGAAATGAAGGGGTAATTCATGCTTACAGCCGTATGTCCGTAAGCTGACAAAATTAGTAAATCATCACGCCACTGATATCGCATAGAATACGCTGATGGTGCGTATTTTTACAAGCTTGCTGGCTGAATACTAACATACGCCGCAAGTATGAAATGACCCTTGAAAGTTGGAAAAATTTATTATTTAGTCTCGCACAAGTAACACGTTTAACTCTTAATTTCAGCCTTGTTCAGCTACCAGTCTATGCTAAAGATGGTCTCTCAAGAAACCACCGATGTACCCAAAGTAGAACCAGTAGCTACAAAGGAACCAGAGAAAACAACCAAGCCTGATTCTGAATCCAGTTCACCTATTTCTATTACTCCTGAGTCAACACCAAGGTTAGTTACCTTCCTACTTGACTCTCTGATTTCCTAACGACAAGAGTACATAATAGTGTCTCACTCTTCTATAAAGTGACACACTATGATGTACTCTTGCTAACGATAAGTTATTGAGCTTAAGAACTGGGTCAGTATTCAGCTTGAAAACTGGGGCAAAATGGCATTTATTTTAGTAAAATGGAAATTTTGATACTTCCACCTTCTCTTAATGAGTCGTCTACTATCAATTAGTTATTTTTTGTTTTTGTATTCTCTGTTTGAGTGTTCATGTAGTTATTTCTCACTCAAAATATTGTTTTCTCACTTGCATCACATTTTTTATTCTGTTTCAGAAATACTTCAACTAAAGTCGCAACGAAGGATGCGCCAGCTACTAAACCTGCCAGCGAAAAGTAATGCTAAAGCTAAACATGGCAATACATTGAGCTATCCAAACTGTAGATTGGCTTTGAATTTATTCGTCCGATAAATATGGCGGTATTAAAATTATTTTAATTAGTATAATTCTAAATTTTTTAGTTTCGATAAGCCAATTACGGTTTCCTGTTAGGTACTTCTACGTTCTACCAACAGTAAATATTAAGGACATAACTGCTGTTATTTTCGATATATTCCAAGTTCGATTTAGAGGATTCGAATTTTGGTCACTGAAAAAGTAATGCATCAGATATCCCACTAGTCCCACTTTGAGAAAATGGAAATGCGGGACAAACAGTGATATTATTTCAGTTTTCTACTTCCGTTGATTGTGTTCCACACTGCGCCACTCTATTACTGCGTTGTGTCAAACATGCAATGTGTGATTGTAAAGTGCAAACAAACATGTAAACTCTAACTAAAAGTATCAATACGCAGACCAATTCTTGCGCTTGGGCACTTGTTTATAGAAACAGCTGCTGAGTGCTGACCCATTTGGGGTTTCATTGGTAGACAAGTTTAATTGGTTTACTTACGTAGTAAAGCCTGTTTCAAACGATGAGGAAAACGTATGGAGGTTGCCTTTGGCACCGCGTGGGTGCCACATGCCCGTTGAAAATCTTACTTTAAAATGTTACACAAAACTAATAAAAATAATTGACTAGAAATAATTGACAACAAATACCAGTTTGTATCTGCTATATGCATTTCAGAGACGATTTTCTTGCTCAACTGTTTCCAAGTCAATTCAATGACAAAAAGAAAGCAATGGACAGTAAAACTAAAAGTATGTAACTTGTCTGTTTGTGTATAATTGCGAATATTTAACCATAGAATTGTATCGTTGAAGTTTTGTCCTACGGTTTCATCAAATGTCAAAATTTTAAATCAGTAGGATTTGTGCGAAAACCGAATAACAGCGATGATTTGTTCGTACTTCAGTTTGAGTATTTTCCCTTCGAAGTCGGCTAGTCAAGCCTTCAAGCTAGTTTTGAAAAATGTTAAGTAATTCCACATTCCCAGGAAAAATACAAGACTTGTTTGTGTCTTGGTTTCTGCACGACTATTTATAATCGCCCTTTTTGTTATAATTTTGCTAATTATTGTTTTATTTCTTTAATGTTTTTAGAGCTTATTTCTGGTAACGATTCCGAATCTGATGTGAAAATTCCTTCTGCTCGAGATTCTGACAGCGATTTTGGATTTTATGATTGAACTTTTTCTGATTAATCACCGTCAATCTTCGTAAAACTTGCGTAAAAAAGTTTAAGCTTTTTCTGTTTGCAAACGTGCTATAGACTTCCGACAAAGCTGTAGCAGACGTTTGAAGTTTCCATTTCGGGCAGGGTTTGCCGATATTATCAACTCTCAATGACAGTTTTATCTATTCTTAAGCTGATGTTATTAATCTCGGGGTAAAACAACTAATATTGACAAGCCGCTATGTCTTATACATACCTACGAGAAAATAAGAAGGAGCACCCTTAGGGATTAAAATGTCTGTCTGTGGGATATCGCTCGTGTGGGATATCACAAGCAATGTGAAATTGTGAACATGCAGTTTTGTTAATCTGTTTCAGCTATGTAGTTATTATCACAATTTCCCAATTATGATAAATTATGTGCCATTATTGGGCTAGTAATCTTAAGTAACTTAAACTTACATTATTTAACATTGTTGTATGTACATTGTACTTGTTTAACACATTAAAATCCTCGACAGGCTGTTTTTAGTGTAGATTGCAGTATAAATCCTGGTTCATGCTTGTCCTTGTCTGTGTCGTTAATATGCCTAAGCGATTTCATCAAACATTGCCATTTTTTTGGATAGTTGAGCAGACCATATACAAATAATTTCCTCAACCGCATTTCTCAAGTTTTCACAGCAGCTGACCAGACCATATACAAATAATTTCCTCAACCGCATTTCTCAAGTTTTCACAGCAGCTGACCAAAATTTGTCTTTGTCCTGTGCCTGCGTTCTTAAGGACAAGTATGAACCGGGCTTGACGATCGGCTCATACTGGGCAGGATTAAAAAATAAAATAACTAAAAAATATCTATTTAAAAAATAAATAAAAAATAATGCATGAGTGGCAGAAATAACAGATGAGCTCGATGAATCAGTGGGGAAGTTTCAAGTTAGAAATGCATATTTTGACTATAGAATTTCTGATTTTTGTAATCAGTATTTACGACATAAGACCTTAATAATTCTTTGTTATTTCTTATATAGTGCTTCTAGTTGGAACCGGGTTAAAGCTGAGGACTTGTCGTTTTGTACAGGAAAATGTGTGGTGTTAAGTTACAAGTAGGAGCCCTGTTTCCTTGTAGAAATCACAGGAAAATTGAAGAATTAATTTTGTTAAATAATTAATTGGGAATTACTCAAAGAGTTCTTAAAGAATCAGATTCAAAAAAAATAAAAATCTGTAGGTTTTGTACGTCATTGAGGAGCGTGCACTTTTTCAAAGCCAGTGTGTCTCAAACTGTCGAAAGCTGTGCTCAGTATTTTCAGTTCTCTGCTATTCTGTTGCTGCGAAAGTTTAGGAAATATGACGTGAAACCACCTGGAATTTAAATAGAATTAACATCTAATCGGTTTGCTCTGCTGCAGTACTTAATTGAAAAGTTCATTACTAAAACTGAAATTTTGTGAGATGTATATATAATATGTAAAATAATATAGGCCCCGTAGAGTACTTGAAGGGATTTACGACAGCCGATCATCGGCCCAGTAGCTCAACGGTAGAGCGCTAGTCTGCAGATGCAGAGATGGGCTGTTCGAATCCCCTCTGGATCATTCTGTTCTGATGTTGATGCGTTTTTCTTTCGGTAAGAATCCTTCCTCCCTTTCTTGACATATATAGTGCAGATTTGAGTTCGCAGTACGGCATGAAAGTTACATAGGTAGCATTTTTCTTTTTGTAAACTGTTGTGTTCTTTCATACCTTATAAATTTTTCAATCACCGAAGTAAACATTTCTATCATCCAAGGCGTAAATTTTAACAATAATCAGAGTGCAAAGGCAAAATAAATTTGATTGCAATTTACAATTTGTAGACGAAATTATCTCTCTTACAATTTCATTGTTGAAATTTCGGAAAATAAGAATGTTGACGTTGACTTACCAAGCAGTATTTATAATTTCACAGTTTATGGTCGCTACATTTGCTCTTGCCCCACGATGGGGTAAGTCCGTGTTTTATATTTTGTAGCAGAGCAAAAGTTGACGCCTGGTTTTTATTTCCTTAGCCTCATTCACACGATGCGGATTTTCAATGGAATTGATGGTAGATGGTGGTCCTAGTTTTTTTCTGACAATAGCCGGAAAAAATTATCCGTTTTTTTATTGATAACTCATTTCTGGGACACATTTTGGCCGCATCCGGAAGATTTTCGCGGATGCACTTTTTCGGTTATCAGAGGGGTTTGGGCGTTTAAAGTCGGGTGCTTGCTGTGTAAGGGCGAGGAGTGCCGACCCCCTCCTACCCCCACCTATGTGCGTCTATATGCTTACCTATGTAGTTTTTCCAAAATGGTTGAAAATCTTGGTCCGGTCCTAAAGAAATTGTAGCTGTGATGTGAGTTGCCTTGTGACTGGTTTGTGAACGTGATTAAACCTTAATACCCAGAGTTTCTTTCGAGGCAGTATTGTGGTTTTTGTGGCCATTGATCGAGCTTACGTGCGTCATAGTGAGATCGAGAATTCGCCATTCGATTGAGATTTGAATGATAAATTCAATCAGTGCCATTTGCTTATATATACATTGCTTAGAGAAGTAAAAATTAACATCCATAGATCAGAATGAACTAGCGGAGCTTTATAGCCTCAGGGCCCAATTTAGCGAAGCAAAATGTTCATCGGTGAAAATTTAGGATTGACCGAAACATTTTCAACGACGAACATAACACTGAATTATAGGACAAAGATTCGTCGTTGAAATGTTCGTCGTTTGAAGTTTGTTGTCGAAATTGTTCGTTATTGAAAATGTTTTTAACGACAAGCTTTGGTCTTTTGTACGTTTGTATGTTATAAACGACCAAAGCTCGTCATTAAATTTATTTGCGTACATTTTCAACGACGAAAATTTGCTGATCACAGTTGTTTTCAGAGGCGCGAACAGTCAACTGCATTCGACCCGAGGCTTGCGTCACAGAAATGGCAACCGGGCAAGTGTTGCAGTGTTTCCTGGAAGCTGACCCTGTGGACGGCAACTCCAGACAGGTCTGTCCCCTGGGTTGCGACAAAGCCGCCCGACTTAGCGCCACTTTAAAGTCAGAATATCGCAACTACCAGGATTGCCTTAATTTTGTGAACTACCAAAAGGAGTGGCGTGAAGATGTGGGGGACTTTGTGACTTGGGTTAAGGCGCCCTGTAATGGGAAATTGACCACTTGGTGCCAGTTTAATGATGTTGAAACGTAAAAGGAGACGTTTCAGACGGAAGGTTTTTGAATCTGTTTAATTAAACAATTTTTTCGTTACTTATCGATCGATTCATAGGTTCATAGTAGTATGTCCGTTCTACCGGCAATGTTACCAGATTATCACGTAGCAATCTTTTACACTATTGGTGGGCGTTGGCGTGATTATTTCGTAATATTGCCGGCTGAGCGGACATATCCTACGGCTCTTAAGTATGAGTCGACCCTTATATATACACTGTATAATAAATAAAATCCGTTTTGTACACTCATTATTCGTGTTTCGCTTTGTCATTCTGTTGTTGCAGTTGTTGTTGTTGTTGTTCTCCGGCTTGAAGGCTAACAAATAGACTAGCAGAACCGCAGATTACGTAGTAAAACCAATAGGAATGAATCGTGGTCACGATGTTTGTTCCTTCAAGAGTGCAGCGTAGCAAGGCGACCATGGTGGCAAACCAGAAGGCATGCTTCAGGAGGCGCCAGGGACCAAGCTGATCGTCCTGGAATCTAAAACATTTGTCCATTTTATTGTTTCATGAATATTGTTGTCTATGTAGGAAAGTCGTCCACTATACTACTGTTTCTGAATTGAATATAATATTTTAGGACTTGTGGGGCAAATTTACTATTATCCAAGTGGATGTCACTATAATGTCAAGCTAGGCTCCAAACCTCGTAGGTACTTCACTGATTTAGCTCAATTCCATATCCGGCTATTCGACCTGTTCTGTTATGTTAACGGTAAGTCGAACCACTGGATGAAGCTTACGATTGAACGTTAATAAGCACTTACAGCTACATACAGGCATTTGGCCACACTGAGATTCAAGACAGCACAGATTTCATAAAAACAAAACTTGGTTATCTTCATTATGAGCGATAGACGGTAGCAATTTAATTCATAAAGGCAGTCTTTGGATAAACATCTTTATAAACAGAAAATCCTGAATGCATTGTAGTTGAAATTGCCTCATTGGAATTCGATTCCAGTGAGTTTATTAGCTTTAATAAACTTACCTCAAGTAAATCCAAACAGCCAGCACTCCAAGAGTAAGCACTAAAGCTCGATACTCTAACGGGAAGGTAAGGTAGTGGTATATCATCAGATGGCCTTCACCGAGATACCCTTCATTACGACTGACGTTCATGAACGCGACGTCGTACTCTTGGTGAAGCGCCCACAAATATCCATGAAGATAATAGGCAGAGTACAATAAATGGAACATATAAAATGCAAATAAACTAGCCAAAAACAACCGTATCAAGAGATCCTTGATTGTTAAATAAGTTTCGTAAAATCGCTCTGAGTTTATGAAAGCAACGATATTGTTCGGTTGCTGAGGGGGTTTGGGGGAATCGCATTTAGGGGAATTTGTTTTGGTCATTGCGTTAAAGGTCACATATAGGTAGTATTCTAGTTGTCAACTATATTATATTGACTTGTTGATCTGAAAGCAAGCAATAACTAGTACATAATATGTTGTTATGACTGCGTCAGACAAAGTCCTGCCACTGTGCTTATTAACTGATACTACCAATGCGACACGTATGGTGTAACTAAAGATAATGCTGATTAAAGGTCGATTCATTTTGTCAATTCAGCCTGCAAAATTTTGAAAAAATCAAACCACGCTAAAGAAAAGATTAGATTGTAACTTGATATTTATGTTACAGGCTGAACGGACTTGAAAAAAGTCACAATATGCATTGATGAAATGTAAAAAAAGTTCTGTTCTTGACCTTTACTTAATTAGGGTTAGGGTTACATACCTACTTAACTGTTACTATAGTTAGTTGCTCTTGTGTTTTTGTTCTGGCTGCAATGTTAACAGCAGAAAATAAAACTGTAAAATCAAGAACACTACGAAAGGTACCTATACACAAACACAATATTGTTCGGCAAATACAGTAAATACGCTCGTGTAGTGTGTACAACATAACACAGTCTTCCAAACAAGTTTGACTGTAATGAGAAACAGTTTTTGAGAATTAAATTCCCGTAACTTCACAGGACCGTATTGTGCTGCGCAACATAAAAATAGATTCTACTGTACCATCCTAATCCTACAGAACCCTGAGTTTGGCGATTACTTGCTGTACTCTTGATGACTGAAATTGGTTTTTAATCATAACTGAGTCACGCGGTTTCTGTTCCTCATGGTTCTGCATTTTTGAGGAGACTTTAAAAAAGACTTCACATTTTTTAAGCACATTTTTGTTTCAAAACGTTGTTATATCGTTAATATTGTGAATATGTTTGAAATGAACAATGTTAGTTGCTGAGTGCTGGCCAACCCTACTTATGGAAGTCACGTTTCAGACAAACCAGTCACAATTTGACAAGCTTAAATATTTATTTTGCAGAGTACAGACAGAAACAGTTAACAACAGCAAAGCAGAGGCCAAACGAATAAAATCGAAAAATGTAGAGCCATTAAAAAGAAATTTGTTTTCATGTTTGCACGTAGTATAATTAATATACAGAATATAAGAAAAAAATTATTCAAAATTATCGTAAACTGTTAAACCATTTTAAAATTCAGTGTTTCCACTGTTCAATTAGTTTCACTAATTTCAAAGCTCAGATTTTTTTAATTTACATATTAAATTCAACGTTTTCAGGCAAAGCACTAACACCAACAAGTGCTGGGATAGGATATAAAATTCCCAAAATCAATTATTTCCTACTAGATAACTCAAAATTACGTTGCTTCACGTTTTTCCCCCAACTTTATTCGCTTGACCGATGATCATCGTGTGATTGGCACTCGGCGACTTTATGCCACATGGCGACGGGGCTCTTAGTTTCAATCATTTCCTTCCAGTGCCGCCGACCGTCTTTCGAGGGCGCTTGCGGGCCAATGATGACTTGTCCGATCAGATCCGACCGTCCAATAAAGTCTTTGTCCAAAATTGTTAGTTCCAACGATGAGCTAGGCAGAAGTTTGTCATTCAAATTGAATGTCATGGCCTCATTCCAAACCGGATTGGTGCTTTGACGGACCACGCTGGTTTTCTTCTTTTTCACTTTTTTGCCGCAAAAACTGAGCCAGATTTTGACGTAAGGATCTGAACAAGTACAAAATTCATTGATATTAAACATCAAGTGTGGATTTTACAAAGGTTGTTTAATAAAATGGTTTTACGTACGTTTTCATAGGTATGATTAGCACATAATTTCATTACAAAATATTGCCTGATTCGTTACAATTTTCATGGATTTTTTTAAACCGATTATGTGCAATGTGGTGATGTCGATGAAGCAGTTTTGCTCATAAGTTGGAAAAAGACAGCATTTAGCACAATGCTGCATGGTGGCAAATTAGAACTTCCAGACTCGACTACTAATATCGACTAATATCTTGGACCAATCACCATTTTGTAAGCCAGAGCAAGACATATAAGACATATAAGATCAGACAAACCAGCAAGATATCAGACTGGCCAGCTCGTGAAGCACACATAACGTTTTTTTCGCCACACAGAAGAAAAAAAGAAAAATCTAGGTTCGTTTTTCCTTAGATTTCAAAATAAGCTTCTGGATTTTTAACAATTTATTATTGCTGTGATTACTTCACAGTTTACATACAACTTCACTATTCAAATAGATGATTACATAATAAGTTGAAACTCGAAGTTCTTCTTTAGTTAACCAGCCCAATGCTTGATTGTTTTTCCACAGGTTTTTGCATTAAACTATGTTAGCTATGTGTTACCTACAGTTAAAGATTTTACACAGGAAATGTTTTCCAAAAAAATATAGGCATTCTGCGAAAGCTTGTGCTAAAAAACTAAGCTCTCACTCTTCCAGCTGACTTTAAACGTTAAGCGCAGGTAAGTACACGCTGACGCTAGCTAGCATGCAGTGGCTGCTTTTACACTGCGCAGAGTTGGTTTGAAAACAACAGTTCCTTCTCTAAAAGGAACAAAATGACGTCATTTTAAGGGTAGCTGTCACCTGTGCGAGCCTTGAAACATAATAAAATCTGTTTTTCATATTAAAAAACTTATCAGCAAAAAACTTAAAACGTCATTAGCCCGTGATAAACAAAAAATGCTAAAATGCTTAACCTTTTAAAATTTTTTTGAAGATACTTCCTATCAAGATAATAGCAACAACAGCCGTGGTAAAAAATTTGTATCACAGGAAGCATGATAATTTAGAAAAGGGGCGTATACTCAAAAAACCCAATATCCGTTTCAACTAACTACAAGATGCTTCATTTTCTCTTGTATATATCTTAACTCAAAGTCTTGTAATTAACCACTGCCTTTTGGGCGAAACGCCTATAATCAATAAACTGGCGGAAAAAAATGTTTGAAAAAGAGTTAAAAAATGGTATATATATTATTTGGCAGCTGAATGGGTAAAAATCTAACAGTAACTAATAAATTAAAGCTAACAAGGGAAATCCGGTTGGAAACTTTTATACATATGTATGTCTGCATACTGAAAATGTTTAGATAGGTCGCTTGATGACATCAGGATCAGCAGCCCCCTTAAACCATCGAACACAATAATTTATTCACTGAAAGGACGATAGGTTCGAATTTATTTGTTTACTTTATCTATAGAAATGATTGATGAGTATTTCAAACGCAGGAACCCATAATACTAACATAAATTAAGCATGACTTTACCGGAACTTCCCGTGATGTCTTTCTTTTCCAAGTTTTTGGCCTTTAAAACTGTGACAGTGAGCCGTTCGGCTGATTTCAGGTAGTTCAGTGTTACCAAAATTTCACCCCGAACATTTTCCTAAAGCAACAAACGAATAAACATAAAACTATACAATAGAAGATTTATTGGTTCGTATTAATTTGCACAGTGCGGTCTTAATTTTCATCGTGAGTTTTCTAAAAGCGTTGGTTATTACCATTTTTATCTATCTTTATTAAAAAGTACTTCTCCATGAGGTAAGTTCGTAGATTATAGACTGACGGATTCTGAAGAAATATTAAAAAAAACCATACATTTGTGTGAAGGAGGTCCCCTTCAGAAAAGTCCGTTTCCCCTAATTTGACAAATTTATTGAAAATCGACGGCTACACTAGCAGAATTGTTCAGTTCCACATATCGGCAAAACGAAGGAAAACTTTTTTTGATTAAACATAAGTATTTTGTAGTTATAAAATCACTTTGAACTCAATTCAGTGTTGCAGTAAAGTGCCATAACCATTACTTGTCACATCGGTACAACCTGAGAAACTTTTATACCTGAGTCCGTTTAACAATATCCGTCCACATCTCCATGCCAGACCAGCAATGAAACGATTCCAGATTCAGAATGGCTTCCCCGATGAGTCCGTCTTGGCGCCCAAGCCGACTGTGATCCAACAGCTCCAGCACAAGGTCGCGATCTCGCAGCTCATCGAAGGTTATGGGAAATCGAAATGACTCATTGCCGAAATTGGGACAGGTTGTGGACTTTTGCACGGCGGTCTGGCGCAGTTTGTGATCGACTTCAGGACGCAAACTTAGTTTCACGTAGCAGTCGATTTTGGATGAACCGCATAGACCGTGACTGGAAAGCAAATCTTTGGCTGAAACAAGTACCTTTGGCGAGTGAGGCTAAATTAATTTTGCTAGATTTCATCGCGACATTTGTTACAGTGTCGAGGATGAAAATAATGCGAGTCATCAATAAAAACAAGGCCAAAGAAAGGCAGACAATGAGGCTGGGACTGACACCATTAAATTACAAATCCTGGTAAGCAATTGTATATATTTCAAAGCTAGGCGATTTGTAATAAAGTCACGGATTTGTTACTGGACAAAACCGGTTGTTTTCAAAATCCTTTGTGTGAAAAAATACTAAATTTAACTTCACAGCACTAAAACATTACCTTCAATAATAGTAACAACGAAATCTGATTTGTTCGAATCGTAATCCAATCGAATTTTTAGCCGACCACATTCCGGACCGTCAGATTTCTGTGTAATGACTGATTCCCGTTTTGCATATAATTCAGGCTTGAAGGATCCTTAAAACAAAACAGCAAAACTTCAGGTGCTTATTTATACATTACTTCATGAATCACTCCTTACGGTTTTTTGAATATCTTCTATGCCTTCCTTGGTTTAACTATAGTTCATTATACCCTACAATCCAGCCCAAGGAGTTATTTGGCAATGTAACGATAAACGAAACAATGAACATAATTTTAATACAATCCCATGTATTGTCAAGAAAAAAAGTGGGGATCTTTACAAAACAACAGCAATATTGGAATAAACTAGAGGGATTCGAACCAACCATGTCTGAGCCTGCACTCTGCAGAGCAGCACGATACCATTTGAGCTACTGCGCCAATGCTGAGCTGTCATTGTCCAATAACGGACCGGTCATGCGTGCCACTAACCAATACTAAGCGTGGACTGTGTGGACTGTCTGCGTGCGTTGCGTTGCGTCTGCAGCACGTCGAGCATGCGATCGCCCTCGGAGGCCACGGACTGACGGTGGTGCGGGCTGAGCTGGGACTGCGATGAGCGATGGCCATCCGCCACGTCCGTCGGCACGTCCGGGCATGAGTTGCGCTGAAACAAAAACAGTAGAAATGGCAAACATAAAGGGCTTGGGTCAGGCAGACAAATTGGCATAATCGTCACTATGACGCCCGGTTCATACTTGTCCATATACTTGTCCTTTTGTTCTCAAGTAGTTTCAGAAAACTACAAGGCCAACCGACCCAATTCTTTTCAAGATGAAATTGTTTGTCAATTCCGTTTTGTACGCAAAAAGTTAGACGAAACGATTCTGTCAATGCTTCGAAAAGGTGACTAACCAAAAATTGTGTTTGCCTTTGTCCCGATTTTACAACAGCTTTACAGTTTTACACCAATGGATCAAAACAGCTGTAGCAGTTCGCTGCAGCCACACAGGTTTCGGCTAGTTCGATAATTTAATCGTTGCGTGTTTATTGTTAATTTTAATTCTGGAAGTAATACTTTCTAGCTATTATTCAATAAAATGTCCTGATTTTTGTATTGTCCAACAGCGACGCACGGTTCTAAGCGTTTTACGGTTCAATTTTTAATGGTTCTAAGCCTTACACAGAGCAAGAGATGTTCAAGAAACTTCACATAAGACAAACAGTTTTGATTGCACCGATAGCGATAAGCTTAAATTCATGCAAAAAAATAAGTCTGTTACAATCAAAGTGTCAACCAAAGTCAATCAAATCAGTGCTTTACAAAGATATGTTCTATAGCTAGGATTCACAACGCCGTTACAAGTTAGACAACGCTTAAACGCATTGTGACGCGCCGCTTAGTCTAAGACTATCATTATATACCCACGACATATGTGGTTTAATTGTTTTATCAACTTATATTACAATTTATGTAGCTATCACGAATAAATGCAGTTCCAAGAAACCAAAAACACAGAACCAAACAAAGCTTAATAAGAACTTTGAAAATTAAGGCAGTCATAGTGGAGAAAAATGTCGAAACAAAAACACTAAACTTAAAAAACTAGGTTTAAAGCATACCTCTAAACCTTTAAATAGTTGATACTCACTACTGAAAAGATATTTCCGCATGCTCACACTATGTATGTGCGACTCTAAATACAAAAAAATTTAAATTTTTTGAATAAACTGAATATTTATTTTTTGTAAATCGGAATTCTTTACCTTTAACGATACACAGAGTCTCATTTTCGGAATTCGAAGCAGCAAGATGATTTTTTAGAATTCAAAAAGTGTCAACAATTTTTAAATTTAGTTGAAATCACTGTTTTAAAAGGATAATGGGCGTCCATGGGTACAAAACTTACGCAAATCGGGTCAGTAAATTACTCATTCAATGTCGCTGCGTACACAACGTCAGTATAACCCTAAAAATTTACTAACTAGTTTACTTAAAATGTACCTTCGCTTATTATTCACATACGTACATATGTTATAAGTAGCATAGCATTCGTTCATGCAAGCATACCTTAGCGCGATGGTATATTCCAACGCAAAGATAGTTATTGTCCATTTGTGTGGAAAACTATGTGGGAGTTTGTGCTTGTGAAGGAAAAGTTATACAACGGTCACATGTGTGAGGAGTGGGACATATATAGTGAAACCCTGTGACATCGCACAAAGCTATAATTAAGCACTGATTCACTTGAACACTATTCCAAGAGGATTATAAATGTTATTTTGACAACTCAATAAATTATGTTTAGGTAAAATAACACCAACATTTCAACAATACAAAAAAATCTCATTGTGTTAATGTTATGTATTATATAGTTATTTTAGATTCAACACATAACGAACTATTGTGCTGTGAACATGTGTATCGTAAACAACAATAGACTTGTATACTATGCTTGAAAACAGAACCTAGCAGGTATTCGCTCACGGTGACAATAAACAATTAAGCAATTAAGTTAGATGACAAATTATTTATGGTTATTCTAGGGCTACTCAATCATCTAAATCTAACTTTTCCTATATTTTCTGAGTCTGCGCATCATCATTACGTAAGAAAGACATTCTTACTATCAGAAAAACTATATACATACAAAAAATCACTCAAATCTTATTGTAAGGAACTTTACACCAGTGTTGAGCCTTGAATGTTTTTACGGGAAGTGATGAGGGTGTGGGATTCGAGTTTGAAAAAAACAACTACAATTTTCTCGAGCTGACACATCGAAAGTCAACTGCATAGTAATTAAGGCGAAACGCAAGAAAGTGTCACACGCATAATTTAGAATGATTATACGAGACACACAAGAATTAGACAAATCTGTGTTGGTTTAAGTCCGGGGCAGTTTCCTGAAAGTGTGAATGTGAATTGAAAAAAAAAATCAAAATTGAGATAGGAAATTCGGATTTCCAAACTAGTACGTTTTGCTTTATAGCGGAAAAGTATATATACATAAGTAAATGTTAAAAGCGAATATAGTGTTACGCTACTTATAATAGAGTACTAGCTGTTACGCTACTGTTTTGGTACTAGCTAGCTAGCTACTGCAAGTCTTATCTGATTCAGTAAGACAGGGGAAGAATAAAGTGACGTGGAAGCAGTCTTGGACAGGCTAGAAAGAAAGGGGATTCTGAGTTAGTGCCCCAAACAATTTAAGCTACTAGATTATTACGCGGCTCCCTCAGGTGCCGCGTATATACTATATTCAGAATCTGTGATTCCTACGTTAATCTGGGTAGGTCGATTTTTTAGTGTTAAGTAACACTAGAAGGGTAGGTACCTCGCTTCTCTGACAGTCTGCACACACATTATTAACTAACAGACTATGGGTATGCAGAACAACCCCTGGCGAAAGGTGCAGCTCTGGGGTGGAATCGAAGCGCTAACGTTCTGATCCGAAATCAGATGCTCAGTAGATACACGCAGCACTACCAACTGAGCCGACCGGGCTGACGAATAGGTTTGATTAAACATTGACTTTCAGCGTACGAATCAAACAGTCGTATGAAGGAACGTAAGAATTTACTAGCAAGAAATTTCTTACAATAGTATAATAATTGCTTAAAGTTGAAACAACTAACTTATTTTAATATTGTTTAGATAAAAAATACATCTAGTGCTAATGTCTAACTGTTTGTCTTTTGTTGAAGAAAAACTTTCAAAAGTCGAAATTAACATCTTCGCACCAGAGGTCTCATAGTGTATTGGTTAGCACTATGGATTCTTAATCCATAGGTCCGAGTTCGAATTTCAGTGAGACATTCTTTTTAAAAACACTGTTTTTAAGTCAATAAGTTTTTGACTTGAAAATGAAATAACGTCTTTACAGTTGATCACTTTTTCTTGTGTGAAAAACTTTGGAGCTACTCAGCAGTGACTGTGTGCAGAAATTAGAATTTAAAAAGCATTTTATCCACAATAAGAGGCCGCGTTTAATATTTCTCTGGAATATTGCCACTCAGACCTCACAATGTAACAGCTCCTCACTCAGCAGAAGAGCTTGTTTAGATTATTGTTGAGCTGTCATTAATCTCTTTAGGTATGTAAGTACCCAACAGGTACAGGCCTATATCTTACTTCACACTTATATCTTTTCGATTGTGAAGTTGGTTTGTGCGGATTACTCTGTGTTTGTGACATAAAAACACTTGCAGAAAAATGTGTTTGGAAGAAAGCATGCAATGTTTGGTGGATTCTCATGGACCTACGCGATCAAATTCTGTATCGTCAGAGTCTCCATGGCACAAATCTAGTGAAATGAACGGCAAATTATCAAATTTTTGGTTTAACCATCTACGGCTGCTTTCAAATACCATATTGTGACTGAAATATTGAACACATATCCGAACTACATATGTTAAGAAATTAAAATTTGCATAAAAATTTATGTTCATAAGTTACCGTTCAGTGCAAGGAGAGTTCAGGAACATATGTAATGCGCTCAGTGAAAACTATAATCTAGAAACTTCAAATTATAATCTAGAAACTTAAAATTTCTCAATTATTTGAACTCAACCTAAAGCCAATTCTGAAAGTAAGTTTTTTACTCAAGTGTCAAAAATGTTCACAAAGACTCAGGTGCGACTGAAGACCCATTTAAAAACTTAATTTCTGGAAAAGGCCGTATTTAAGTCTCAAAAACTGGGTTTCGTTCGTGTCTCAGCCATTAAGAATTGTCAATGAAGAACGACAGACAGTAAAGCAGGAATGCGACCATAATTTTGGTCGGTGGGAAGTAAAATTCGAGACAGGAACTAATTTTCAAGGTGTTCCATTAGACACCTGTTATTGTGTTTTGAAAAATTAAAGAAAATTTCGCTTTTTCACCGAAAAATGAATGCATAAAATTTTTGTTTTTAAAGCTGCATGAAATCAAGTCTATGCAGTTGTATGATTTTGTTTTTAAAAAATATAGATGAACTTATGCATCCAACTATGTGAAAATATATTATTAAAGCTTTAAAGATAAACCATGCTTTAAAGATGATGTACCATTCCTATAAATATCGTATCTTTTCATAAACAGCCATATTGACAAAAATGCCTTCAGTGTTTTGACCATTCCTCGAGTGAAACAATTTATAGAAAGAAAAAATCAAGCTTATTTAATTATAAATCCAGGAATCATCATTTGGTACTTTAAGCAACTTAAAGGTGAAAATGTATCGTTTTCTTTTTTTTCTCAGCATACCAAACTTAGTAGCATTTAGCTTAACATTACTTGTTGTTAAAGGAATGGTTAACATCATGCACTAATGTAACAGTCTATAACGGATTTTTTTTACTAATTTTCACCGAAGTAGTAAAAATAGTTATTAAAATGAATAAACCATTTTAATTAAATAATTAGTTTTACTGGAAAAAATATTTCAAGTAATCCCGCAGAAAACTTTAAACAAAGACTCCGTGGGCAAAATTGTTTAATTCGGTGCGATAATTGGCTATTCTTCGGTTGGAAACGTTCACAAAATTTTTCTTACAAGAAACAGTGGTTAATTAATTTTTTCACAAAAGTGTTGGATTAGTGCCAACTTTTTTTTACTAGCAGTCATCAATTTATATAAAAGTTGACGCGCAGAGAGGAAGCAAAACGGTCACATAAAATGTAGAGCTAATATTCCAAGAAGTCATTTTTTGAAGCAGCTTAGGTGGAAATGTGTCCAGCTATGTCAATCAAAATGGTGTATTTTTAATAGCCTGTCTGTGCTGTTTACGTATATAATTGAGTTAACGATAACCCTTTTCTTCATGTCGGAGTGGGCAGCTGAGGCCTATCCTAGACAACATGTGACACAGCCGCATTGTAAACGGGATAAATTATTAACGATTAATAATTAAGAATTAATAATTCATATTAATATTAATTATTGAGTATTTTATCCGTGAAAAAGCAAGAATCTTTGTAGTGCATGTACGTAAAGCAGGTACAATTTTGTTACATTTAAAAGTTATTTTCTTGAAAGCAGTCAAGCTCTGCTGAGTCTATCCGATTACAGTTTTTTTGGCGTTATCAAATGAAAATTAAAAGCGTTATAAAAGAGAATAGAAAATTAAAAAAATGAGACTTAGGGTTTTGATGTAGTGAATAGCAGTGACAACGTCGGCTCGATCGGCCTGAGTTTGACTTCTCCATCGTCTAAATGTCTAAATTGTTCTAAATTTTATTGTTTTTAACATTGGTATGACTTTTCAGTGAAAATTTCGGCATTTTTTAACACAATTTTTAACAGTTTTCCAAATATTTTGAAGCTTGACCGACAGACTGTAATTGGATACTAGACCTGTAAAAAAATTAAAAACGAACTGGGCGTTAAAAAGCTTGTAAGAAAGCAAAACTTGACTGCATTTGTGCATTTAATTTGGTTTTCTAACATCGTTTCTGATATTTTTTGTCAACATACTACAAGTTGACTCCAATGGAGACTTGTTTATAATAAAACCAAATTGTTAACCCAGACCGATATATATATATATATATATATATATATATAAATGATTACAAATTGATTATTTTGACAGTCACATAAGGCATGACTGGGTTGCTAAAATAATGAGAGTGGAAACATTCTTGGGCTGAACTTGGAAAGCACTATTGAAGAATTAATGTCCGAATTAGATGAAATGAAGGATTAGAGACAATAAAGCTTTCCTGAATGAAACATATCACTTGATTCAAGCAATTGTTCTTTCGGGTTGTTTTCAAGGAAGTCTTGTCGTTCAAAACGGTTAACAACTCAGACCTAATTTTATAGCGTTAATGTGAGCAGCTAATAAAGAAAATTTTGAAAAACTAAATTTTTTCAACAAATTAGAAAATTTGAAAGTAAAATAGCAATGCAAAGACATGTTAGAAATATTTAGAACCCGCAACCTTTATAACTACATACATTCAGAAAAAAAGAAGTATAATATTCAGTGTATGAATTAAAAACAAAAGTTACCTGTTTAGGCACCGCATCCATATTATCTAAATTTAGTCTTGTGTTAAAGTCTAAGTCGAAAAACCCAAAACTTTCGTCATTCTAAACTGGTTTTGACAACTCCAGAGTCCAAAGTGAAGAAAAAGACACCATTTACCACCTCGTAAAAAATTCACTAATTCAATTTAGGTTTCTAAAAATTGCCTGCCCGACCAATAACTAAAGGGTTAACTCATTGAGACCGACAATTTGTAGCTTCTACTGAAAATTTTTGCATCAAGAATACATAATATCTGTAATGCCTTACTCTTGTCAGTCTTTAAATACTATTTTTCATATTGTTATATGCCAAAAATTTGGTGTTTATCCATTCGCTTCAGCAGTGGTATTTGCTAATACCACGTTTTTTATATCACGAAATAATGGGACAAATGCAAATTCTTAATTCATAAATCTTTTTCACAAAAAATTTGGCACATAAGCTGATTAAAAAATCTTTTAGATGTCCACAATCTTTACTCTTCAGCAATATCCTGCTTAGAACAAACTCATCCAGAAAAATTTACACCTTAAAATGTTGTTTAATTGTAAAACCGTATTCATTTTAATACCATGGATAACTCATAAATCTATTTTTGCCTGGAAAGCATGAATTATTCGAGAAACTGAGTTTTTTCAAAAACAGTTTAAATAGGTCACATTCCACTTTTAGTGTTGGACAAAGCAGTTATGTAGTTACACTCATGACATGAGATAACGCTCGATTCTTACAACCAAATGCATTACTAAATAAAAAACGTATGAATCTCAAATCCAAGCAAGTATAGAAAACCGTTTTCGTTGAAAATACAAATTTGTGTAAGAATGTGCTTCGCAAGGCTTCCTTGTGTGAAAACGACAGATGTGTCTATAGAGATCTGAAGATGAGCATTTCAGAAAGAAAATATAGCATTCGTGAGTAATAAGAGCACCGCGAAAAGAAATTATAGGCAAAGATCATAAAATGATTCCCTAGAGATTTGAAGGCTAAACTTTCACTGAAATTAAAAGCTAATGAGCCAAGAAAATATAAACTGGTGAAATTAAGAAGAATATGTTGGCAATAGACGGCTAAAATAGTGGAATCTCGGAACTTAAGTAATTTTTACCTCCAAAATGTTATCACAAAAGTAGAGCCTGGCGTTTTTTTGTCAAATATGTACCTTTAGCTATAATATTTCTCAAAGAGCGTTTTTTGCATTCAGAAATTTCTGACTAAGAGCAGAACGGGATTGAATGAAAAAATGCTTAATTCTGAAGAACCTCAGAAAAGACGTTGAATGATTTGGGTTTGACTTTTGAAAGTGCACTTTTTCTGGATTATTTAATGGGTGAAATTCCTTTATTTCGAGACAAAATCTATAAATTTATTTTTAGAACTTAACTGCTTTGTTCAAAGTACTTTTCCTTATCATAACAAAGGCTTGACAAGAAATTATTTGCACGATATTAGCAGCCGAAAAATTGTTTATAATATGTTCATTCAATGCAACTAATTACTTAATAATAATTAGTCTGTCAAAAATTACTTTAATTATATCTAATAAGCATTACAGAAACTTTAAATTCTCTAAAACAGTTAGGGCTTTCCTTCGGCAACAATTTGGGCTCTCACTAAGCATTAATGAAAAGTAACAAACAAGAAAAATGTCTTATTTCAGTAATAACTCTACAGAAAAAAATATAAACACTTAACAGAAAATAACACTAATCCAAAAGAAAGCCACCGCTAGGCAACACACGTACAAAGACAATAATTTGACAAAACCTGTCACATTAATGTTTTTATCCCTGTAGATTCTTATGTGTTGGAATATATATACCGTTGGAAATCCCCTTGTGAAACACTTGTCACAGGAACCAGCCATCGAACCGGCTGTTCTGGTAGAATCGATGAAAAATGAAAAGGCAAAAAATACAAAAAACAGCAATTAAATCAAAAAATGTCACCACACTAATGGAAAATAAAAAATGAACATCAAAATTAAGGCAAAAGTAATAGAGCTTTTTGACCTGTGACCCCAATCAAAAGTGATCCCAGACCAAATTTCTTGTCTTCGATAACAGTTTCAATACCAGGAACTTACCAATAGAGGCATGACGGTAAATTTGGCACAATAAAGAAGGTTGACAGCCGTTGAAACCATTTTAATGTCTTCTGTCCAAAGCATAAAACTGAGGGCTGAATTTACGCTTTAATCTAGCGATCATGAAAAAGCCTATCAACTTGCCTACATAGGCAAAAGTTTCATCTAAACCGAAGGGAAGTATGGTTTTAGGCGAACGTAGATGCTAAAAGCTGCGCTTAAGGTTCAGTGCTAATAGGTAATAGGTGGCTCCTAAAGGTAAAAACATTACGATACACAGCATTTCATCCAATCAGATCATGTGGGAGAGGCACGTTCAAGCACTTTATGAGCTAAAAACAGCTATGGAGAATACTGATTTTTGCTATATTTTTACCATATCTGCGTATTATAAAAGTCTCAAAGGCAGACTGTCTACATATTTTTAACTAAAATGTAAACTGCTTGTAATTACTATAATGTATGGACTTAGTACAAAAGTCTGAATGGCGGTGCCTAAAAGCCTCAATTTATAGACTAAATTCGAATTGAACTAAATATTTGAGGCAGCATTATACATATAGCTAAGTCATAATTATATATCAAATATATATTTTTCATAATAACTTACAGGTTTCAAGGTTTTAGGTTCCCACAGCTGATTTGAACACAACATTAGTCTTAACCTGAACTGTCTATACAATATAATCCCCGTTTAATTTAATGCAACCATTTACCAACCACTGGTGTTGACATGTCCACTTTTTAAAATTTGGCACTTGTCATGTGTAACCGCAAACACTGTTTTATTGGGTAGTGTACTTTTCAGCAATTATTGACTTATAATAACAAATAATAATTGACAAATAATTAGTTTTCTTTTCCAGCCCCGCCTACTTAACGTTAAGTCTCTAACTGTCTAAGTGCATAATTATTATCACAAATGTACTGATTGATAATTAAAACTAAACCGTTTTGTCAAAATAATGATAAAAAGTTCAACTTTTTACATATAACAGCTGTGATACCTGATCTAAAACAGACTAAGGAAATTAAGTTTGTTCCTCCGTTGTTACTTCGGAACAAGCTTACTTGTGCACACCTACGGATACGTAGAGAGAGAGAGAGAGAGAGCGTTTACTAGTAGCAATGACAAGGATGCAGTTGAGACAAACTTAAGTATCGTCAATAAAATTTGCCATAATTTTCTTTCCTACAGATAGTCTTTTTTGTAGCTCTTCTTTAATGTACTTGTCTTTGCTAGATTGAGATGCCCAGCGTCCGTGTAGTTGAATAAGGCGATCAGGAACGCTAGCGGCGGCTGCGGCTGTTGCTCCGCCAGATCTAAGACTGTGAGTACTGAAGTTTGCTGGATTCAGCCCAATTAGAGCAGTGGCTGATTTAATAATTTTTCTTGCTAGGTTATATGTAATCGATTTTCCGGTAAATTCTGGAGACTTGTTTTTTCGAACTTTGAGGGACTGAAAGAGAGGTTGTGGTGAAACACTTCTTGGAAGCAAGCGAAGATAGGACTCCAGTAGGTAAACTGGGCAAAGTTCTTTGTCGCTGCACGGAATGATGACCTTGTTGGACTCTCTCAGTTGATCAGTTTTGCTTTGCGGTAGAGTTATGCATACAAAACGAGGTTGTATTGAAATTTGAATGTCACAAGTTTTTAAGCTGAGCAATTCGTTACATCGGAAAAACCCAAAGAATCCAGTAATAAGCATTGTTAAACATCGTATTGATTTAAGATAGTGATCGCTCCAAGGTAGACGGTTTGCTATTTCTTGTAAGTGAGCGTAGGAGAGCGGATCTTTTCTGCTAGCTGGCCGTCCAACAGATCGGTCCAATCCTTTAATGAAGTTTGGAAACCATGAAGATTCCAAGGGATTATTTCCTCGAGTTAATTTAAAGAACCAACAGAAAGCTGAAGTATAAACATGAATTGTTGATTTCACACAACCCGACTGGGCTTTCATTAGTAGAAAACAAGCGATGCTAGACGAGTCGGTAGAAAACAGCTCAGAAAATCCCGAAGTGTTAGCCCACTTTGAGTATATTAGTAGACACTGTAGGTAGGCATGCAGGGTTTTGGGTGCAAGAGAGGTTAGTAATGTTAGAGTTATTTGGTGGGCCAGAGAAATCGGTAACTGAGAGAACAAGTGTAAGACGTGTGGGCTGCGATGGATTATTTCTGAAATAGAACATTTATAAGCTGGTACTATTAATACGGGTGGGCGTGGGGTGGGTTTAAGTCTAACATCGTCAGACTTGCCTCAGCAATAACAGGTCGCTGAGAGCAGTTTAAATGAGCAACTGCCTTGTGTGGTAGTAAACGCGTGATTGATGTTTCGTAATCAATTGTTGAAAGTTTCTACTAGTAGAACATTACCATGTATCCTAGGTGTGCATAAGTCCCCTTGTTCCTCCGTTGTTACTTCGGAACAAGCTTACTTGTGCACACCTACGGATACGTGATTCAAAACAAAAATAGGGAAATGAATATGCACGGTTATAACACATTAAAAATATATCTGCATACAAGTGTCCTAGCTTCATGCAAATTAAAATTTTCGCGAGTTCTAAACAAGCTATATTACCTGGTGAGCCAACCTAGCTCGATAGCGATTAACTCGCTTTGATACATGAGACAGCCTGGTCAAATCTCAGCCTGATTTAGTGAGCCAACCTAGCTCAGTAATCCACTGGATTCCATGAGCCGACCTGGCTCAAGATACAACCTCGTTCAATGAGCCAGCCTAGCTCTTCAATCCACGTGATTCCATGAGCCAACCTAGCTCATCATGCATTCTGATCCAATGAGCCAGCCTAGCTTTGCAATCCACGTGATACCATGAGCCAGCCTAGCTCACCATGCATCTTGATCCAATGAGCCAGCCTAGCTCTGCAATCCACGTGATCCCATGAGCCAACCTAGCTCACAACGTAACCTGATCCAATGAGCCAGCGTAGCTCAGCAATTGCAATCCACTAGAGCCCAGGAGCCGACCTAGCTCCATAGGAGTTGACCTGTCTAAGTTAGTGAGCCAACCTAGCCTAAAACCGTTAACTCGATTAATTTCATGAACAAAGTTTACAATTCAGTTAACTTAAAGGGCAAATTTATCAAATGACCGCATCTAGTCTGGCTCAACTACTTGTCTCATCAACCAGCCTACCTCCTACTAAAACAAGCCTTCCAAGTTCTTGTTTTTTTTGAGTGATAGGTTATTTGTGCAAGCGCATCAATTCCAAGTCAATTTTAAATTTCAATAAAATTTTACTTTTAAAAACATTTTAGAAAAAATGCTGCCAGCCGAGCACCACTGTTCGTTTTGGTAAATGTTAAGTTTTCTTGAGTTCCACGTAATATCAGATTCTGCACATTTTCGAAAATCAATGTGTCTTTAACGAATTTAAACTGTTTTAGCAATGGCCAGTAGGGAGCTGAGGGCCAAAGTGGAGCTATAAGTATTGCTTCGTTGCCCAAGTAGCTGGAATGTTGGAGAAATTTTGGTAAAAGTGTCGGTGGAGGGCAGGCCCAAGCTCTCTCTGATTTCCATGAAAAATTAAAAGCATTAACTCCTGCACAGTGAGGGGTCCAGTAGGCAGAGTAGAATTTTTTACATTTGGTATTTTTAAAATTTGCAAACAAATCGATAGTAACAGGTCCCCATTTTGCATTTAACTGATTAAACAATAGTGGACAGACCGCCCAGTCATCCCAGTCTCTAAATTTACTCATAGCATCCGCTTGTGAGTTAAAATCACGTGGTATCCAGGCAAACTCGAGTTGCAATCCTTTAGAGACAGAAAAGTCAGAAAGTTTGCATGCCAAGTCATGCAGCAGTGGATTCATGCTGCCTTTTTTGAGAATACCCGGTACAGCTTTGTTATCAGTTAGAATTAAGGTTTTTTGGTTACAAAGAAGATTAGTAAATGTGCTAAGGGCAAACTCAACAGCTAATAGCTCTCTGTACGTAGAACTTGAGCTGGCTTCCTAAGCTGAAAACAGTCTGTGAGACTTACGGACTGTTTTACTGTCGATGCATAGGCAACCAACACCCGTGGAACTAGCGTCACTTAAAATTTTAATAGTGAAGTTTTCCATATGTCTTCTTATATAGGCTGTGCAACTAAATGAAAGCTCCTTTTGCCAGAACTCTAGTTCACCCAGAACTTCCTGTGACACAACAGCTTTTGTGTCCCAACATGGCGTTTTGCCAACAAATCGGTACAAATGTCGAGTCCTTAAGAGTGCCTTATCTCCGAAAACCGGTCGCAACGCAATCAAGCTACCGGATAAACGAAGTGCCTCACGGGCTGAAAGTTTTGGTACATTAGCTACAATGGTTTTTATAGAATTCAGAAGTTTCTCTTGCTTTTTTGGAGGCACAGAAATGGAAAAGTCTGATGAATCCAGCACAAAGCCTAGTATCTCTAGACGGTATACAGGTTCAAAGATACTTTTATCAGTGTTAACCACAAAACCTGCCCGAAATAAATCATAGAGTATAGTCTCAGTATGCTGTCGTAAAAGGTTTTGCGATTTAGCGGTTACCCAGCCGCGCAATGTACATAACGATTATAATGTCCTGTGATCTCCATTTTTTGATTAATGTTCTAATAGTTGCGTAAATTCATACACTGCGAGGTAACTCCAAAAGGGAGAACGAAACTGTATAGTTTATTGTTCCACACAAATTGTAAATATTTCTGAGAAGACGGGTGAATTGGAACGTGATAATAGCCTGACTTAAATCAAACTTTACCATAGGCCAACCTTGGCGAAACAGGCTCAAAATAGTACTGAAATTTTCAAGGCGAAATTTATATTTAGTTATAAAGGTGTTCAGATAACTGAGTAGAATAAAACGCAGTTTATTAGAGGAATTTTTTACAGATAATGGGTTCACACCCCATTGAGACTAATTGTCTAATACAAGAATCGCTGAATTCTCTATTTTTTTGTTTATTTCGTCAGTGGAAAAGCCACAATTAGATAGTGCTGTTTTATTGTTCGTAAAAACGAAATTTACGGGCGTGACAGAAAGGTAACGAATATCCATTTTCTACATCACTGATTATATTATGGGGGGCACCAATTTTCACCCAAAAATTCCAAAAGAATTGCAGTCTACCTCCCACTTGTCCTGATTTTGATAATGTGCTGTGTACGAGTACTAATTTATTCAAGTCAAGTGTGCCTCACCTTTAACAAGTGCTGATTCATTGCTTTGCAATTCGAAGCACTTTTAGGCTGAAGAAGTGGTGGACAGGCGGGTTGATTTCCCCGGAGAGGACAGGAAGATTTCCAGTGCCTGGAAGCGCATGGTTGCAAATGTCGCTTGGACGGGGGCGGGGTGTCGCTTTGCGGAGAACAGGGGAGGGTGAAGGCGGGGGATTGTAGGCTGGTACGGCTGTTTTTGGAAGCGGGGGCCTGGGCCCCGCTCGGCTCGAAAGGGCGAGAAGGACGGGCGAGAAGGATTTTGGGAACTCTGGGCAGAAAGGGCTCTTTGCAGGCGTCTTTGCTCGTCTCTTGTAAGATTAAGGCCAGACTCGCCGTGCATTTTACGGAGAACAGCGAAACCAAAATTATCGCCAATCACAACATCTTTTTGTCTTTTCTTCAGCTTTGACTTCATCTTTGTAAGGGTTTTCAGCAGCGCCTTTTTTGGTTTACCTTTCCGAACGCCTTTTGATAGCTTCTTGATAGACTGCAGCAGCTCCTCATCAAGGCAAATTGGATTTTGTTGGATCGCAGGCAGGGCGGGCCTTGGAGAAAGTGGCGAGGAACACTGCTTGATAGCGAATCTGAACTTGAGAAGAGCTTCTTGGTTGAGTTCGCGGTTTCTTTGGTACGGTGGGGAACACTTGGCTCTGCTTGAATTTCTTTTGAAAAGGCTAGATGCAGAGAGTTCGTTAGCGCTCATCCACTTGCCGCCAATTTGTATCATTCCATCTCTCGAAGAAATTTCGTGGTCCTTTTGAATCTGGGCTGGGGGGGCGGAATAAGGAACGTCCACTGGAACGGATAGAATTGTATCGAGGCCCGTAGAAAGAAAAGTTTTTCTGGGACGTTCGGCGGTGCTGGCAAAGTTGGAGAAAACTTTACAATCGTAGATTGCCTCAGCAATAACAGGTCGCTGAGAGCAGTTTAAATGAGCAACTGCCTTGTGTGGTAGTAAACGCGTGATTGATGTTTCGTAATCAATTGTTGAAAGTTTCTACTAGTAGAACATTACCATGTATCCTAGGTGTGCATAAGTCCCCTTGTTCTTACATACAATTTCATTCTCTTCTGTGTCGGAGTCCATTAAAGCAGTTTGTATCATAGCCGTCCGCCTGTTTAAATGTCGATCAAGATATTACATCTGCTCGTACGTTAATTTAAAGCCCATATCCCTAGTTTCTCTAACATGTCCATCCTATAGACCCATAGCCTATGTACATGTATTTTGAAGATTCAACTAAATTAATCTGACAATTTCTTGTTCTTAAGATGCAAAGTCTTCCACTTTGTCAACAGGTCACCAAATAATGTTACGAAACTTCACGAAAATATTCCTAAAAATACATATTTGTACAAGTTTACATTTTCGGATTGCAGCTATAGTTTAGGACTTTGAAACAGTGTCTCAAAACTTTATCAACCAACCATGTGATTAGCGCAGTGCTTCTGAGTGGTCATTGCCTGCAAATCAAACCTGGTCCCATTTCACAATGAGCTTGGAAGGTGGTTGATAGGTATGAAATAGAATTTATAGAGCCACGCAGCAACGAAAAAACTTACTCTGACTCTTGACTCAAAATTTTGCCGCAATTCCAAAATCTGTCGTGGAAGTAATTTGGCTTGGTCGATGATTTTCTCAATTTCATTTTCCGCCGTCTCAGTGGCGTCAGCTGTGACCGACATTGCCTGTCGAACCAGGCTAGGCCGGCGCCCGCTTGCTGCCATTTCAAAAAGTAGACATTATTAATTGAATGTTAATCAGTTAATTAATAATTAATACGAGTACGGAGTTAGAGTACATAAAAATCCTAATTCGATTGACGTATGTTCGCATCTAAAAAAATGGCAAAAATACACAGCAAAAATACATGCCATCATGATTTTAATTAAAGCAACATTGTAGCTGCACCTACATAATTGGAGTACTCCTGAATACCTAACTGCAAAATACTTTTGCAGCAATATGAATAAATAGAGTACATAGATGGGTTCTAATTACAATAACCAACATGTGCTTACCTACTAACAGATAAAGTGTACCATTTTTTGCCGGATCAAACATACCATACTCATTCAAGCGCCATATTTAGGAGTGGCATATCGGAGTGAACGGAATAAATAACTACCTACATCTGAGTTAAATTTAGTTCAACATCATTCTAAAGTTACCACCATGTTAAAAAATACATGCATATTTATCATTCTCGTGTGTCGCCAGTTGAAATTAGCCAATCAGTAAGCAAAAGTCATGTCAAATTGGGAAGTTTAGGAATAGCATTTTCGGAAGTTTAAGAATAGCTTTTTCAAGCATGACTTTTATTAGCCCGTTAGTCAAAGAAACTTTTTCAAGTAAATTGGCCACTGAATATAAACTGTGTATATAAATCTAGAAAAATAAAATTGGAACAAAAACTTAAGTCACATACGTTGGGTTTTGAGTGTCTAATAGTTGGAACTCAGTAGTACCATTCGTAAATAGTATTAATGAGTATTGACAACTCTAGCTAATCGGCGAAACGATGCTTCGACCAAAGTAGAAACAGCGGGTGGAAAATGAAAGCATGTCTTGATTTGATGTCTTGATATCTACAAAGCTATACGTTTTCACTCCCACATTCTGCAAAAACTTAAGTTTTATCCACCTACTTAAAATAGAGATATGTAGATCTCATAAACTAGTGACAACAATCACAACCTAAGTTAAGCTTTTATGATTTGTACGGTTATTCACACAAAGCTTAGGAGACTAGCAGCGTCAGAAAAACGCTAACAGAGCCAATAAAGGTCCTGAGAAGTTCGACAATTATTTTCATGCTTCATCATTTCTGAGAAGGAGATTTCTTATTGAAAAAAGTTTCGCAAAAAGTTTCCCATTAATATAAGTTGTGATGCAAATTGGTGCTTAAACTTTTTCTACAAATGTTGGTGTAGAAGTTGAGAAAACTGCATATATGGTCATGGTTTGTCATATAACCTAGAAGTCATTCCTGGTATTAACAAAGATACGATCAATATCTCAGATGTACTCTTGGTATCAAATACAGGAGTTCTTGTATGTTAACGCAATGTCAATTGAAGCTAATTTTATATGTATACGTCGAAAATGTACCAGGTTTCTCACAAAATAATGTTTACATATATAGTTTTTAGGATATACACGGCGTCTTGAACGGGCTTATCCTGAAATTAGCCAAATTTTGGAGTTGTTTTGTCCCGGCTAGCTATAAGCCGGTGTTTGGTGGTGTATTGGGACAATTTTAGGGGTGAAATAGGGTGTTAAACTCTTGGGCATATTCTGGAGTGTCCGCTTAGCCCAGACATTTCCCCAGCGTAAGCTCAGGGAAGGGTAGTCTCTCTTGCCTAAATTTGCGGGACTGCTTGCCCTTTCTCCATGTACATCGGTGGTTGCATGATGCATATTAAACTCCAAAATGATGAACTAATATCTGCTAGACCCGTAAGCACCAAAAAATGGCAAATATTACACATATGCTACAGGTGCATATATATAAGGACTATATTTACGTATACAGCAGGAACTTTTAAAGACAGTTTCCTACATAGTACCAAGAGTACATAATGGGAAGAGTATGACACTCTTCCCAACGGCCAGCTTGGCAGCGCGGTAGATGCGTTGCACAATAACGGCCAAAAAGGGTCCCAAACGGGACCCGGTCCCAAATGGGTACCTGGTACCCAAACGGGCCCTGCAGGTACCCAAATGGGCCCTCCAGGTACCCAAACGGGACCCAGGTACCCAAACGGGACCCAGGTACCCAAACGGGACCCAGGTACCCAAATGGGCCCTCCAAGTACCCAAATTGGACCCCAACGAATCTGATTGGCTGTTGGGGGTACCCAAACGGGACCCAGGTACCCAAACGGGACCCAGGTACCCAAATGGGACCTCTTTTCAAAGCCAACAGCCAATCAGATTGCAGCAGCCTTTAGCTCCGCCTACAATCAAACTACCGTAATCCCGCGTGCAGCAGCATACGTAGCGATGCCAATAATGCTGTTTTTTCTTGTTTTTTAGCATTTTGCTGCCCTAAAGACTTATTATAGGACCTAAACAAAGTATTGGTAAACTAATGAAGCTTATTTTTTAAAACAGATGTTGTTCAAAATGCTAACTTTTTGCCATTTTATGCCGTTTTTCATGAATATATACCTAATTTCAGCTGCATCTATGTTTGTGAGTAGGGAAAGAATCATGGTCGGATTGTTCCTATTTAGTGATGGTTAAAGACAGCAATATATTGAACGTGAGCCCAGCTGTTGTGGCTTGTTTTATGCCCGATTTTGGTAGAATAAATTTTCTAGAATTTGACAGATTTTTTTGAATTGTCGTGAATTTGAAAGATTTAGTTTTTAGTTTGCAATTTGGTCGAACTTACCCCCTTATCCAAAATAGATTTATCGAATTTGATTCAGCGGATTTAGCGCTGCTAAATCTTTTTCTAAAATTCCAGTATTTAGCCGATGTAGCGGGTTTAGCGCGCGCCTAAATCCGATAATTCCAATACATCCAAACAATTTGGATAAGTTTTTTAACTAAATCTGCTAAATCTGCTAAATCTCGCATCTGCTAAATCCGCTAAATCCGTGAATTTTGGATAAAACTTTCAGATTGTTGTACTGCACAACTTGGCTTTGTGCATTCGGGTCACTAATCATTTCCGCTTGTAACTTTGGTTATGATATGCGTAACTGTTTTGAACGTTCAACACCCAAATCAAAAGCTCAGAAATTGCACTTTTTGGTAATGTAATTTTAATGACAGTCAGTGTGACTTATGGTAACTCGAAAACTGACGGTGAGCAACTTTATTTTTTGTCCGCTCACCTAAAATGATTCGAGTGAGCGACATGCGCGAGCACTGCAGCTAGCCAATTCTGAGAGGGGGGGGGGTGGGCGCGAACCAACTTTTCCGCCCATTTTTTCTTCGTGAGCCACCATTTTAGCTTTGGGAGCCACCGATTTTGCCGTCGGTACCTTGAGCTACCTTAAAACATTCTGGGGGTGAAGCACCCTGTCTGGGGGGGGGGGCGAGGTTGCCAACTGGGGGGGGGGCTGAAAACCCCCCCGCCCATTATGGTGAGCGAATAGGGTCTTTTCCGTTATTCCCCCGCCAGCCGTAATTTCTCTTATATTTGACCAAGTTTCATAATGTTAGTACCAGTCGACTCCCCATGACCTCAGGACTTCGAAAATACACTTTTTTGAAAAAATTTTAAAATTTTGAAAATTTTTTTTTTACTTTTTTCAAATGCTATTCCTGGAACGCTAATATTTGGTTTCCGGAATGAAATAAGTTTGAACTCTGACCTCTGATATTACATGTCATATTACATGTCATAAACATTTCAAAGTTCAGTTTTCAAAATTTCTTTCAAAATTGCGGCCGCAAATGTTGGTGATGTAAAATGGGCCTCACTAAGTATGCAAGTAATCTGCTACGGTACATCCAGAATGATAACAATATAGCTGCCGCAAAAATCGAAATCATGACTGCGCTTGGAAACTTTGACATGATACAGCTGAACTATGCAATGCTAATGGATCAGTCCATTTTAATTTATCTGGATCGCATCCAGAATCTGGTTGGCTAAATGAGTACGCAAATTTTTTGAATTGAAATCAGAACTGTACAAAATTATTGTAATTTCCTGCATTTGTAATAGCTTAAATAATAATTTCATGTGTTAACCCTGTGTAGCAGACTTTTAATTGTCTAGTTTAGTTTAGAAACCGTTAGCGAGACGAATTAGAAATAGAATTAGGGTGGCGATAAGAAAACTGTGGACCTAATGGGACGCACTGTGGATGTAACGAAACAGTTTGCCTAATGGACGCAGGTGTGGAGAATTTTGATAAAAACTGTGATAACGAGACTGCTGCCTTACGGTACACAATCTCTAAATCAGGTTACTACTTGTTCAGTCGAAATTTTCGTGAGGGACGAAAAAAGTTAACCGTAGACTACCACAATTGTGCCGGTTGGCTGCTTTATGGGGATTTATAAACTCTGAGGGTGCTACAACTTCAGTGGGATTTAAAAATATAGATTTTTAACGCAAAGAATGTGGAAAACATTAGAAATTACCTTAGTAATAACAACATAATAAAAACTATCGCACTTTTGTCACTAGTAAGCTTGTCTTGTCATTTCGGTATCGGCTGTTCTTGGATGGCGTGCAATGTCCACCCCATATTGATTGGCGGAATTGCCTACTGAGCAAGCTATCATACTTTTCACATAACATTCTCTATATATAATGAACATATATGAGGTGACGTGCACTTGTCATTTTGTTTCAAAAAAGTTGAAGCATACTTAGATGATAGCATTATAACATAGCTTAGGCCGTATTTTTAAACGGCAATGAAGTGCAACATTTGAAAATTTACATCATTAAAAAGCCTAATTTCTGAGCTGTGGAATGGTGTATTACACATCCAAAACGGTAGAAGCAGTCTAAAGTTACAAACGTAAATACGAGGGCAACCCAGGTGCTAAATCTGGCAAATCCCCGTAATTTTAAGATGATTTAACTCGGCTATAAAATTTGTTGAATTTTAAATCCGCGGATTTATCGGATTTAAAAATTAATACTAATTTAAATGATATAAATGCTAAAAAACAAGAAAAAACAGCATTATTGGCATCGCTACGTATGCTGCTGCGCGGGATTACGGTAGTTGATTGTAGGCGGAGCTAAGGCTGTAATCTGATTGGCTGTTGGCTAAAAGAGGCCATTTGGGTACTGGGCCCGTTTGGTACCTGGCCGTTTGGGACCTGGGTCGTTGGGTACCCCCAACAGCCAATCAGATTCGTTGGGTCCCATTTGGGTACTTGGAGGGTTTGGGTACCTGGGTCCCGTTTGGGTACCTGGTCCGTTGGTCCTGGAGGGCCTTGGGTACCTGAGGGGGGTCAGGCCCATTTGGGACCGGGTCCCGTTTGGGACCCTTTTTGGCCGTTATTGTGCAACGCATCTACCGCGCTGCCAAGCTGGCCGATGGGAAGAGTGTCATACTCTTCCCATTATGTACTCTTGATAGTACATGATAAGGATCCATAGTCCATACCATGTACCCTTGTGTGTACCAAAATCAGACTCATTTAAATAGAAACCACTCCTGAGTAAACAAGACCAAATCATAAGCTCTACCAAAATGCAGATATAGTTAAATAAGCTGCTTTCAAAATTCAAAGGATTCCATTCATACATAAACAATGCAATGATAAACCGCTAGCTTCAAAAGCATTCATTGATCGTGAAATTTTCAATTTTTTTGAATTCATGCTTTGGCTACCTTTTAATGTCACCGACTAAATATTTCGTTGCTAATTGGTAGTCAAAAACATTGAGCAATTTAGGGCCATTTCAGAAAGTAATATCAAGTGGATTAGATTAACTAGATTGACTTTATAACACCCCATAAGATTAAATCATAAAATTTTGCAAGCAAATGCAAATGACACAGTTTCTGTGGACAATGTGATGTTGACTACTGAAGTTAACCTGGTTAATCTAATCATAAGCATAAAAAGGCTTTTAGAACTAAAAAGTGAGGTCCATAATGTAATTTTTGTAGCAATATTAAGTAAACAGTTTAAAGATTTATCACGAATAGGAAAACAACTAATCCTAAAAATAGATTAATATTTCTAGACACTTGCCTTTTGATCAACTCCAAAACTTTAAGGCCTCCTTACATCTCCAAAAAAATGAAAACTATAAAAAATTTGTCAGTCAAATACGAAGGCACTTCAACCGGTAATGTGTATTACCTATTTAGAAAGAATTCGAGTATAGTTGTTGCGTCATACTGTCTAATAAAAAAATTTTTTATTAAGTTACAAATCGGTTTTTCAAAATTTTTCTGTTTGACCCTTATTAGGGTGAAGCCAAGTGTAGCTCAAAGTATGAAAACAACAGAAATTGTATAAAAACAACAGCAATAGCTCATAATTATGCTGCGGTTAGCCTGCAGTTAAACTCGTCAGAAAAAATTTGTAAGTTAAGTCAAGTCAGGGTTATTAAGTCAACAAACAAGTCAAAAAGTAGTTGTCGCTAAGTTCCTATATGTACCTGAAGAACAAATTAAGAGCTATAAGTACATAAGTTTATTAGGTATTCAGAAGTCAACAACAAAAGCAATCCTACTTATTAACAAAAAATCATGACATACCTACTTCATATTTTAAATAATGAATAAATACTTTAATATAAGTTGGTATAAGGCTGTAAAACGACCACGTCAAAACGTTCACGAGTAGACTCCATAAATTAACTAAATAAATAAATAAATAAACTAAAAATAAATAAATAAACTACTTGGGGCCTTATTCAGAATCGGCTTTAGCTCAATAAACATAAACATTTAAAAAAACCTTTTGATAAGAACACAACACAAGAAACATTAACTTGACAATCTGCAGCATTCAGGAAACTTGAATTATCTCAAAGGTTACCAAGTTTACCTGTGTTGTTTACCCAACAAAGTTAAAATCAGAATCCGATAATAAATAGCTTCAGTCAGGCGGAAACATAGCCCGAAATAAGTTCACTTCCTCATTCTAAACTCCAAACTCAAATTTTTCAGTCTGAGCACCAACAGCATGAGAGAGAACGTGTGAAAGAAAATTCTGCACTCAGTCATTATGAAAACCTTTGAAGCAGGAAAGCTAACATCACCAAGCTGGAATCATAAATTTTCAAGTCCCAAATTAACGCTACCCAGAATGCATAATTTACAACGCCTTCCCGTCAAAAAATCTAAAATCAAAGATATATGTTCTTACTTTTTTCCCTAAGAATCAAAGTTAAAAATTATCATAATTCACATCTGCTGGATTATGTATTTCGATGTAAATTGTTCGGTGTATTTTACTAAGTAACTAGAGAGGGGCAATGACTTAATTTTTGACAATGAATTTTAGACCCGATTTATGCCTTAGCAATTAGCATGACTTATAATAAAGTTTAATTTATTGAAGTGACTTTTCAGAGCTTTATTTATTAATGAATCCTGCGAAAGAAAGTAGGTATATATCAACTGCAACCTAAATCAACCTGATTTGTTATTTTGAATAATTTTTATATGTTTCAGTGCCATCAATATCGTTTTAAGTTTGTACAGACCTGAGCGTCAGAATGCCGCTGAAACTTCAAACTTTAAAATTCTAATTTCGAAAATTGGATTGGATGAAAATTTTATGTGCCAATAACTCATGACTTCGTCTTTAAAACCAAACATAATTTACATTCCATCGTTTTTATACAAACTTACAACTAGTGCGCCAAACTTTGTTACGAGTAAATTTTGATAATTTTGTTTGAGATACGCTATTAGCCAACCATATAATCCAATCCGTTAAATCCATTTTAGAATTTGGCGCAAAGTTTTGGTTCTTTTTCACTTTTTCTTAGTGGACGTTGGAAGTAACGTGGCAAATTTTCACATATGGCTATAATAAATACTATAAATGCTACTATAAAGTCTCTCTTAGCAACCCCAGTACCAAATTAAACCGCAAACAAAATATGCATAAACAGAACGAGGTCATTTGCATAAATTTAGCCATGTCTACCAAGAATATATGCATAATGAGGAAGTAGATAATTTGAACTGAGTCCATTATGTATTCTTGTTCTACATAAATTAGGAATGTACTCTCACAGTTGCCTGGACGGACATATTTGGTAACGTCTTGGGTTTCAGTCTGTCAAAGAAAATGTCTGGTGGTTTATATACCTTGAAACATTGACTTTCCATATATAGCAAAAATACCAACAGATAAGGCATTGAAAACTGTCGCAGAGTGAAATTATTGGTGGTTTTTTCCAGATATGGGTACATATAATTCGGTTATGGGACTATAAAATCATTCCTACACAAATTTTACTCAACCGAACGAGTACGTTCTAGCCAATTTACCTAGGAAGCAGCATTTTAGGGTCCGGTTTTATAATTAATAAATTATGAATGAAAGTGTTAAATATGTCAAAATTAACCCTTTTCTTCCTGAATAAAATGATTACATTTTCTAATAAATTGCGATCCATTACTAACACTGACCAACCATAAAATGGTATATATCGTTTGCGTTTACTCAACATCTCCACTATATAGTTTCGTAGCGGGAGAATACATAAAATATTTAACAATTAAATTAACAATCAAAAATACAATTGAAAAAACTTTGGAAAATAAAAAACTCAATGCGAACTTCGGCTTTCGCGACAATTCAAAACATTTTAAATTTCGAATACTAATGTTTGGGACAGATCTTTGATGTCTCTAACGAAACCAATCCTAATTTTATTTCAAAATATGAACATTTTGCCGCTCGGCTGAAAGCTAAGTAAAACTCCGTCTAGTTGAAAAGTTATAATTCAATAAAAAATGTTGGACATCTAAAACAAAAAATGAAATTTAATATTGTCACTTTTTCATTCAGAAGCATCCACTAATGAACCTTTGAGGCAGAAAGCCAAAAAGGTACATTGAAATTGAATTTGAAAGGAAACAAAAAATGTCTGTTTTGTCCGATTAATGTTTGCAGCTTAAAATCTGGCACAATTGCGTGAATTATGTCAACTGTTGGGTTTTTTGTTTTTGTCTAAGATGGTAGTTCTATTCTCGTAGTTTTTGCAATTTTTTTCAAACTATTTTCCAGAGCGGTTGATGAAGTAAAAACAATATTAGTAAATTTTTTATGCTAAATGCGTACTACGCATTTTTCAATTAATTTACAAATTCTAAGTGAAGACTTAACATTCTTAACATAGTCTTAACATTGATATTTTTAGTCAATACAAAAAAGGTGGAGTTTAATGAAATTGAAGTCACTTCAACCATAGTTTATAGATTTATAGAAAAATGGTTCCATAGAAAAATCACAATTCGAAAACTACTGACACTCCATACGTGGCACTTAAATTTCCTGATCGACCTCTTAGCGACAAGACCTGACATTTGTTCTGTTTGGCAAATTAACTAACCCCTAGTATATGTACGTCGAACAATTAACCTTAAAGGATAACTATAAGTAGAATTACAACAACCAGGATAAATTATACGGTACACATATGGTATGTGAAAACTCAAAAAAGTTGTCATTGCTTGGAATAATTTTGTACAAGGCCACATGTATGTGCATATTTGGATGATACCTACAAAGTTTAGATAAATGTCTTAAAACCCGAAATCGAAGCCAAAATGCCAAACAAGGCACACCTCCGAGTAAACCGAAGGTCATAAATTTTATACCCGTTTGGTACCACTGCTCGACTACGTGCGAAAATTCAAAAAAGCGGATCATGCGATTGTGTGTAATTGCAAAATTTTCTACTGAAAATAAGATACACACGGCAAAATAGGATACCCATGTGTGTTATCACACAAAACTGAGGTGCTCGAAATGGTGAGATTTGCTCGAAATAGGCTAAGCCTAAATTCGAGCATTCCAATTAAAAAGTCTCTGCTAGAAATGCACTCGAGCATTGTGATCGAAACATCAAAAATGACGTCATAGAGTGCTCTGGTGCACTTCGAGCATGCTTATCTATTTCTGATTTGTACTGTACGTGAAAGACGAAAAAAGTCTGAATGGGACATTGGACACGGTTTTAACATTTCACAAAGAGTAAAGTGCTTAAACATATTAAAAGAACATTTCTTTGCGCCCGATTTGACAAGCTGTGAGTTTACGCAGTTAGTTGAGTTTAGTTTTGTTTAGTCCTAAACTTGACGCTTTTTAAGAGCAACACCTTAAATACGTGTAGTTGCAAATTTCATTTAAAGCTAAAAGATAAGACACCCTGCATCATTTACGGAATTTAAAAAGCAAAGCATTTTAAAGAAATCCTAATGAGTTAACCTACATACCATTAGCATTACCATAATGACCTAACATAATTATAAAGTAGAATTTTTATTTATTTCTTAGCCACTTATAAAAACAATTCGTACCTATCACTAGCAAGACAATGCTACTACCGCAAAGATAGGCTGGACAAAAGGAACTAAATTCCTTTGGCTAGAGCGCGCGTCAAAATGATATTTACTCAACCATGAACAAAAAATCATTAACTTCCAGAATGAACGCTAAAATGTTTCAGTTATATCAGTCAGAGTGACGGGTGGCTGCCATTAGAACAGCACACTTGGACTATTTCCAAAGAAACTGCGGGCATAGCCAGTCTGAGTCACGTCTCAGAAGTCTCACAGTCCAGTCCGAGCTCCAAAACCCAAACAAATCGATTTGTAATAATTGCGCATAATTACTGTAATGACAGTCTTAGTGAAGTGGACAAAACCAAGGTTCTGTCTAATAGGGGTGATAAATATTTCCTTAGTGCCCTCTACATAAAATATAAACAAAGATCCAATAATGTAACGTTGGTCACAACCAATTACTCAGATCAGCTAATCTTTCATATACACTCGTTCTTTTTCTCGTCCCTGTCGTTGTGTTCTAAAGCAATTCCACGACAATTATGAGTCAAACGATTAAATGTTTCGCACGAACAAACTTAGGGTGCCTTGGGGTCGTTTCAGAAGCTTTACATAAGACTATTGGGTTTCATAAAGTCTTACATATCGTTATAGTCGTTTCAGATGTTTCTGGTTAAAAGTTCCAAATGTAAAGAGGAGAAGTATGTATGAAACGGACATCTCCACTTTTCTTTCAGTTTGTTCTTGGTCTTATCATAAATATTCCAAACTTATACCAACGAACTAACCTGCAAAGCGGTATTTTGTGGTACCACAGGCATTGGCTGGACATACACGGCTGGTTTAACGTGGGGCCCGTATTTGTCCGGAAAGTCAGTGGTGATGGTGAGGGTGCTGTACAGCGAGGCATTGTCGTCAGGGGGGGCCGAATGTGTCTGGGAGTCCTTTTTGGATTCGAAACAGTAATAGCAGCAGCGAGTAAAAATTTCAAACATTATCAGCTAAAATATATACATACAAAAAGAAACTTACAATAATTATTTGTAAACTGTTTTTAATGTTATGTACAAAAGTTGTAACACATAATAACGCTTAGAAGTGGGATACTTCAAAAGAAATGCGAAATATGATAAAGTTGGTGTCGATAAAAGCTCCAGAAGTGAGGTTGTAAAAAACATTTATCGCACAAAAACCATGTAGGTGCAGAAGTTCATAGAGTGGTTTCAACGAAATTATACAAAAAAAATTTCTGTCGAAAAACATAAATAATCCAAAAATATTAATACGTTTAGGCCCGGTTCACACAGACTTACTTTTTACTTTTACTTTTTACTTCATACTTTTTACTTTATACTTTTGCAAAAGTGTTCACACAGGCTTACTTTTTACTTAAGGAAGATCGCATTCAATTGGCTGGCTTTGGCGCGCTTGTATGTCAAAAAGCAAATCTAACCAATAAAAATGAAGCTCAATAGGCGGAGCTTCTGTTAGAGCATTCTGATTGGCTAGATTGCAAAAGTAAAAAGTAAAAAGTAGAACGCGTTTCTGCTTTTACTTTTGGCCAAAAGTAAAAAGTAAAAAGTAAAAAGTACGTTCTGTATGAACCCAAATTTTTCCTTTTGGCCCAAAAGTAAAAGTAAAAAGTAAAAAGTACGTCTGTGTGAACCGGGCCTTACCGTCAAAAATACCAAAAAAGTTATAAACTTTCGTCCTGAAATCTGCTATTAAACACGGTTAATTAATTCAATGTACAGTTGATGTAAAATCGCACATACAGTAAATACAACACAGAGCAATAAGTATGTGCATAGAATGACGATACTGACACTACTTTTTGTCAAATAAATGAATCCTTATTCTAAAAAATGCCAACGCCATTGCAAGCTTTCAATATTCTGCTGTCAGTAACAGAATGCTGCACTATTTATCTATCAAACGTGAGCTTGCTTGACATTTTAGCAAGAAGGATTGATAAAATATGTACAGAACTGGAAAAACCGTTTTATTTGCAGCAAGATTTGAACGACCCTTCGGAATTTTTTCAGTTGAGCAGGTAAAAACAACGGCAATTTCGAAAAAATCGAAATCAAGGTACAATCCCAATAATAAGCCTACTATCAAAAATAATGTACAACAATACAAAAACATCTGAAAATAATGTTTGGAAAAAAGTTATAAAAGTATGGAGGTATATTCTGTTCGGATGCATAAAACATAAGTTTCGTTTTGTTTTTTTGTCATAAGCCGAAGTAAAAACTTCATAGAACTAGAAGCAAAAAGCATAACCTAAAAGAATTTACACCGTATACTTTGAAGCTGAATTTTACATGGTGAACCTAAAATATAGAAAACCAAAATGTAGTTAGGTAATGTTTTTTTGCGGAATACCCACGCCTTAATGGCTTAATGGTTTTTACAGCTAATTGACATCTTTAATGCGAATTATTACTTTTAATGTATGGGTTTCTATTTTGACCTCGATAATAAAAATGTCGTGCAGTAATGAAAAAATGCAGTAGTTAAAACAACAAGTCTAACATAAAGCCAGTTTCATACGGTGGGGCAAACGCGTAAGGTGCCACATAAGGCACCACATGGTGCCCCTTGCCCCCTTAGGGTGCCCCATACGGTGTTAGACGGTTTCACATAACCTGTCCACTTTCGTTATTAGATATCCACTATGTAGGTATACTCAAAAAAATGATTGCAGAAACTTCAGTAGTTCAGTAATGCTTTTTTATGCTACTCTCTGTTACACACAAATGGGCAAAAATTTGGGCCAAGGCATAACGGGCAAATTATTTCGGTGCAAAATTAAGCCATTATTAGACAAAAATGGTGTCTTCAGAATAAGGGTCGTATAAGATTGTATCAGCTGCCATTCGGGCATCAAAAATGAGACCCCATTTCTGGTTTCAAGCCTAATTCAATCCTATTCATAAAAATTATCCTATTATCCAATGTTAGCTGGCCCTCTGAAAACCCACGCACAGCCTAAACAAATGAGAAAAACAGGCTTTGCATGTTGCCTAGCTTGATAGTATGATGTAGAAAAATGGATAGAAAACATGTATTATCTATTTTGACTAGAAAAACTAACGTTTCTATTCTTATGCGCCGTTGGGTGAATTAATGAAGCAAAGATTTTGCTAAAAAGGTGATACTTTTATAATTATAGAAGCAAAATTGACATTATCATTATTCCGGAAAAAGAGTTTGTTTTATTCATTTCTTTGGATCTTGATTAAAATAGAAATACTTTTTTCTGCGAATCCAAAGTTTTTCGTAGTACCGACAATTTTAAGTACTGAAATTAACAAAAACTTTTAACAAAACAAAAACAATTAACAAATTTTAAAAGTAAAATCGCACATCGGCAAATGCTTCACTACTGTAAATGGTAAGCTGTGAAATAAAAATGAAAATGAAAAAACTAAATTGACACAATATCAGCTAGTGCATGTGAAACAGTAAGTTTTGAACTGCAAAGTTCTAAATAAACCAATATATATCCTACCTAATTTCGGCAAACAACAGACTTCAAGAGAACTCCAAACGATAGTATACAAAAGACAGCGAAATTACGGACAATTTTGTTCCATGTTATATTCCAAAACAAAACAGTAAAAATAATCAAAAACCATCTGCTAACTTTGACAAAAGTGATAATTGAAAAACAATCAGGAAAAATTGTGCACAGGAAAGCCCCCGTGGGATAAAAAGAAAACTAACTACTGAATTAAATTGAAACAATCCTCAAGTGTCCAGTACAAAATGAAATAATATAAGTTTGCTAAGGATATTGGTAAAAAGTGTTTGTGTTTTTAATGGTAAACTATTTATTTACACACGTACGCTTACGCATCATCATTAAAAGAGCATTTACATGACAGCATAAAAAACAGAAAACGGCATTATGCTATAGGTTGCAATTTTGGACCAAAAAGACATCAATTGATCAAAAACAGGCCAAGTGCAATCATAAGGATTTGGCATGTTTGATTACACATCCATGACCAATACTGTAAAACTGTAAAAAAATTTCACAAAAAATGTAATTATGTAATTGGAAGGTAATTATGTAATAATCGCGCCCATAATGTCGTATCAGAACAGTTTCCTCAATCTCATATTACTGAAACATGTCTGAGTAATCTTTCACAGAATCAGTTACTTCACAAGGATGCCTTGGTCAATACCGCAAGGTTTCTGAGTGAAGCGAGCCGGTGGCCGAGTGGCTAGGTGTGACAGTTCTGGTACAAAACTGTCCTTGTAAAGCAGGCTCAGTTTTAGGCGACGCTATGACCCGCGCTCAGCCACAGCTTGGACTTAAGGTGGTAGTTCCATAATCGCAGTGACCCGTTTTTCAGACAGAGCTATACATTATGAGTAAAGAGACTATGTTTTTCTTAAACTACACCAAAAAACACCCGGAGCATTTTTTATTTGGTGCAAAATACCATGGTTAAGACTAGCTGCCGCGTTGGCCTACTGAACTGTAAGCCAATGGAGTAGCTAGTTTTAACGTCGGATTTTGACGGTGGATTTTAACGTCGGTGATTGAAACGTGATAGCAAACAGTTTTGAGTCTTGTTTCGCGAAATTGTAGCCATTTTATTTCTGCTTTACTGGTTGTTCTGAAAAAGAGCTTTGAAATTAGCCTTATGTAAAAAAACTGCGATTCTGAAACCACCACCTTAAACAGCGTGAAATTTTAACAAGTAGGGGGGGGTTCCTTCCCCGGGGCCTCCTTTCGGTTTAATGGTTTGGTTTTTTTTCCATACATACCGTATATATTTTACTCTACTTTATAACTAGCTCCTATTCTTACTTAATCTAAATACGTAGTACGTACAAAAAAGTGCTGCAGGATGTTAAGCATCCCGCTGCACGAGCCATTTGGCTCAAAAGTTACACTTTGATCTGAGCTGAGCAAATCAGCTCTAAGAACAAGAAGCGATAAGCAGTGGTTTCTAATGGCTCTTATATACTGCTGGTAAAACATCCCGGTGCCGAGTTTGAAAAAGTACATTGTTACAGCAGTGTACATCGATTATTGATTTTTCTGCATATACGCAGACAAAAATCAGCAGCCAGCTCCCAAGCTGAAACTACACGTAAAACATACTGGCTATGCAGCCTGCTCAGTAGCGTTAAACGCTATGTGCAGTTAATTTCAAAACAATAGTTCCTTCTCTAGAAGGAACAAAAATTCATGCAGTAAGGGATTAAATTCAAGCACAGCTAAAACATGCTGAATTAAAAAAACTGTCTATTGACCCGTAGATACTTATACCAAGCATTATACTCCACGGCTAGTTCACAATTATTTTTCGTCTGAACTCTCGGCTAAAACGGCTAATATCATATCAGACAAAAAATGAAAACTTTTCCTCTGCTGAACCGTGAAAAGTTAATGAACTGCTCAAAAAATATACGGATATAAAAAATATTTTTTGTTTCAGCATGCTGAACTTTTTATCAAACGAATAAAAAAAATTTGACACTAAAGAATGAATAAAAAAATGTTGTCTTTTTTAATTTATGGTTTTACATTATCCCTAATCAGAACAATTTTATCTGCTTCATTGTATCTGTGGTCAATGAGCTATCTGTAGTCTGTAGTAGTGTTGTTCTGGTATACCATAACTAAAACTAAAACTAGTTGTAAAAACTAATTTTCAGCAGTTATACCAAAACTATAACTAAAACTAAACTAAAAACCAACGTTGTACCAAAACCACAACTAAAACTTAAAAAAGTGAACTCCTACCAAAACTATGACTAAAACTAAACTGATTTGGAGGCTTTTACCATAACTATTACTCAAAACTAAGGGCAGCGTAGTTTCGAGCAAACTTGTACCAATACTCTAGTTTTGGTATTAACGCTTACCAAAACTTCCTAGTTTTCAAAACTTCTAAGTTTTGATAAACGAATGGAAAATACATATATACATATGTATAGATTATCGACGTATGTACAGTAATGTGTACGCACCCGTTTTTTGTCTACTACTCGTGCCTTGTTTTTGCTGCGGGCCACTCTGCGCCCTGCGGTCCAATGACTTCCTATTGCGTTATCGGTAAGTTTTATTCACTTGTATTTTGGCAAAATTTCCATTTTCAATGTATTTTTGGATTGCCGACCACCCGCGAAGCAGGGGTGCAACCCATTGTATTCGTTTCCCTGTTTTTTTTGTTTTTTCCTGTTAGCAAAAGTTTGTTCCAAGTTTTTTTCTGAAGTTACTGGGGAAATTGGTCCCAAACTTTGGTGGGGGACCCCTCAATGAGTAGTTGTGTCTCCCACCTTGCTGACCGCCTGACCACATGGAGGGCCGGGTTACGTAACCCCCAAAAATGTTTTCGGTACCGTTAAAACAACGAGCGGGCCCTTACTTGAAAATTTTTTGGTCAGGGATTTAGACATTAACGGGTATTTGTAAATTTGTGATGATAAGGTCCAGCTGCTAAGTGCTAACGTTTTGATAAATTACTTTGTGTTATTTTTATGTTTTCAACCATGCCACTGCAAAATGAACGTGGACATATTACAGAAATAATCCATTAGATAATACTAAGTTAAGTGGTTAATTACATACACTAACCTACCGAATACAAACAAACAAGCATATATATAACCTAATTTATGAAAGCAAATGACTGGAGTAACTGACTGCAAGTGACTACATATGAGACTACGATTTATGACCAGAGTATTTCTCTCCCTAGGCCGACATAGTCTGATGCCATCTATTTTTTTGGCCATTGCTCCAGCTACGTGCGTCGTAAAAAATCACGAATCGCCATACGACAGAGAAATTAGGGGAGAACAAAACAGTTGATTAGGGGTCTAGGACGCAAATAAGAAAATGTGATGTGATGAAAGTGTGAAAATGCTCAAAGTTGAGAATTTGTGAAAATGTACTTTACCCTAGAGTACATATGAACACAGCAACTGTGCGCCTGTCATAGTTAATTGGTAGAATTAAAGTACATTGCCGTGTACATTGCTGTATCTGACGCACAAAAAGCTGACTGCCAGAATTGCACTCAAATTGCTGATTTATTAATGAAGCATAGGCTTTGTTGTGTGGCAGTGAGGACTAAAAATTGCCGCCTTATACAAAGATCTACATTTCCAAAAAACAGTTTAAAGACCCGTTCAGTAGAATAAACTAGTTAAGTTTTATAGCCCCAGATTTCGTAGCTCTTTGTGAAGTATCAATCCACTGGGTATTGTAGGGTTAATGACGATAAAATCAGTATGATTATGCCATAACTAAAACTTACAATTCACTGAAACTATGCCATAACTATAAACTATACCATGACTAAAACTCAGTTGTACCAAAAATAAAACTATACCATAACTATAACAAAAACTAATTTTTACCCTGGCTCATAACTATAACTAAAACTAAGCTAAAATTAAGCCTTCTACCAAAACTATAACTAAAACCTAATTAAAATTAAAGGTTATACCAAAACCGTAACTAAAACGTAACGAAAACTATAGTTTATACCAAAACTATTACTAAAACTAAACTAAAATTCTCTGACGGAACAACACTAGTATGTAGCTAGAACTAATCTTGAATACTTCAATTCAATATCAATACCTACGTTTAATAAACATCGGCATGTTAATGTTATAATAATCGGTATTGTTTTTGTTATTTGAATTTGTTATTTAGTTAATTTGTAAAAACAAATTCTTACACTGAAGCTTTTTCAAACTACTAAAAACAAAAAATATCATTTGTCGAAGAAAACAATATATCAAAAAGACACTGCACTGTATGAATTTTTTACATGACTTTAGTTACCGCTAAATAATCGTAAACATACACCAGTGCGCATTAAATTCACGATATAACAGGAATAGGCGGCCCAAATATGGATACATTAAAAACCGATAACGTTTGACACAGCTAAAGAAATGGGGTGACCCACACCCAAAATTTTGTTCCAGAGGAGGGAGGGTGTTCCCGTTGAAGGCATAGAATGAGATGGTCCCGACGTTGTCAAAAAGCTTCTTCCTACTATCTTACTGAGTATACTTTAGCAAAAAATTCAACAAAATTCAAGCTAATTTTACTTAATTACCTTCGTTTTGCCTAATTTTGCAAAAAGCGTCAAAATGTATAAAAACAGCTGCAATGTATGATGGCTACATGATCTTGGCTATTTGGTTAAACTTGCGACCGTTGTGAGGAGAAAGTCAAAATTTAACTGGCTCAGGAAAAAATGGTCCCCAAAAATTATTGTTATTACATGTCTGAGGTAGACAGCGAAAACACTAATGTTACATATGTAATACGTAATTGTGTTTGGAAAATCATGTTTGGAAAATCGTGTTTGGAAAATCGTGTGTTTGGAAAAATACCAATCACATAATTGTGTTTGGAAAATCGAGCTCAGATCAATGAAAAACTCTCTACATCCGACTAAGATACATTTTTGATGGCATTGTTACCACAAATGTACATGGGGGGGGTCTGTGGGGGGGCAAGCCACCCCCCCCCCCCTAGATTTGAAATTCCGGGACAAGCCCCCCTTCAGATTTGACCCGTCGGGACAAGCCCCCCTCCTTGAAACTCCAAAATCGCCTCAGATCGCCCTAAAATGCTTCAAAAATGAGCAAAAAGCGAAAAAATCGCTAACAAAATCTGAATTTCGCAAAAAATTTCCCATTTTTAGGCAAAAATTGGAAAAATTTGCGTTTTTGGGACAAAAAATCGGGACAAGCCCCCCCTAAAATGTCTAAAATTTCGGGACAAGCCCCCCCCAGACCGAGACCCCGTGTACATGTATGATTGGTACCATCTATTTTTTTCTTACTTCTTATTTCGGATTTCTACACCGAAAATTTACGCTAGAACAGAACTAAGTATGAGCTAAGCCTAATACATTATGAAAAGGTCTTGCATACGCAGGTTTTTGAAGAAGTTCCGACCAAGCTTAGCCAATGTCACTTGACACATTGCGAGTCCTAATAACATTAGATTTTAATCAAAGGGTCGGCGTCACCTGAATATGGCAGAACACGAAAATAGGCGCTACCAACTGTCGCCACACGTTTAATTTAATTACAGTCAAATTCTATGTCTTACGCTTTTTTATGCAGCAGTCTTTCGAAAACAGTTACCCAATATGTTTACCAGCGTCTGAGCTGTAGGCGTTTTCCTGGTGCAAAATTTTTCTTATTGACTAACTTTTCCGTGTTTTTTCACTTGACATTATTTACTGCCAAGTGAAAAGCACAGGAGGCATAACTGGGGTGTTTTTCCATGATTAGCAGGTAATTTTTTGACACAAATGAATTCAGTCAAAAAATTTGAACAAATAACTGTTAAAGCGGAAAATAATGGTCTAGTATTGTCATCAATAGCTACTAAGACAGCAAATGCATACTAAAAAACAAAAAACATGTTACTCCAGTTATATAAAAAACGAAAACGTAATAACAGTGGTGAATCAACTATAGAATCGCAAATACGTAGACATTAGGAACTCACAGAATGGTTTTTTAGCACAACAAAAAACACTAACTAAAAAACACCCTTTTAGGCTACCAATAGGTTCTTACAGTTCAGCTAAAGGTGGATAAGGAGATACGGTTGCTAGCTATTACAGTAAACTGGGATTCAATTATTCGCTAGAGATAAATTTACCGGCGCTAATGAAGAGAGCAGAACTGTAAAAAGTTTAGTGAAGTAACCAAAAGCTGAAGCAGAAAAAATATTACCAAGACTTTCAGCATATATGTAGTCTGTATAAATGAGAAGAATTGAGAATAAGCATGTTAATTATAAAGTTAACATGTTCGTCATTAAATTGAGATAATTTTTTGAAAACAAAACGGTCCGTCATGCAGTTAGTGTCCAAAAAATTTAGAACATCAAGAGGTAATAAATATGAAATAATAATGTGCTGGCTTCTGGCTATATTGGTTTGGTCGGGACCACTGGTGTAAAGGCTATCAAAATTCATTTAGCGTAGCTAAAATTACAGATTTTCTCACACGTAAATTTCAACATATGAGAAAAGCGTTACTCTGTTGTAGTTCGTACTTAGTATTCTTATGATATCCTCATCAATAATTTTTCAAAACCAATTAACCGATATTTTTCCTTACGACAATGCAATTCAGTCACATCTTTATGATACTTCTCGCAACTTCTTTTGCGTCCATTTTGATATTTTTGTTGATACGGCCACTTTTATTATTATAATCTTCTCTGAATGCAGATTGCTATATTTGGAACATGTTTTAATGACTAAAACGTCTTACCAGCTCCGATTATATGCTCCTAGGAATTATGCATTATGCAGTTAAGGTGTTTTTTTTTTATTTTTTTAACTCCACTAAAAAAAAAGAGGTATTTTTTATATTTTTTTTTTCCTTTTTTTTAAAATTTTTTAAAAGAGAATTTTTTTTTTTCTCTCATTTTTAATCCCTCGCGTTTTTTTTTTTTGCGCCCATTATAAAACAAATAAACAATAAATTTTTGTTATTGATATCTTTTTTTTATTTTTATTATTATTTGGAAAAAAATTAAAAGAAATTTTTTTATTTATTTTAAAATTTAAAAGAAAGAAAAAGGGGGGGGATTTAAAGAAGGGGTAAGTTAAAGCCCGTCCGTTTTTCCTGTCTCTGGGCGCGAAAATTTACGAAATGTCAAAAACCACGAAAACGACATTACCCCCTTAAAGTAGCATTAGACAAGGTCAAAAGTTTCTTTGATGAACAAAGTGCCCCAATCGAAGTTTTGTTCATGAGTAGAGAGTGAAAGCAACTTTTCATTACAGCAGCTCAGGAATATTTTGGTGTTACTGCATACATATAATTTGATTTAAAAGCAGTGCCACACCACATACAATTCAGAGCGGCATAAAATCAGGAAATCCTAGCAGAAGTATATTACATACTAACGAGGTTTACTATGGAAGCTTACTTAGAACTGCTTGCTTAAAGAACAACTGGCTAAAAACAGCGTACTTGAAGCGTAAAGTCCCAGGCCGGCCGAGGGTGCACATAATCCTAGATATAAATAGAATCTTGATAGAATTTATTTCTGAAAATGACCTAGCACTGACTATTGAGTTTTTACTTACTTTGTAGCCGCAAACTTTAAAAAACAAACGTTTTTTGTGTACTTTTCTTAAAGTCATAAGTTTTTGACCAAACCATAAACCACTTTGTTTTTCCCAACGTCTAATGCCTTTTGATGGCTGCCAAAAGTGCATATGATATTGGCAGAGCCTAGAGTTTAGTGCGGGGTTATTATAATAGCCAATTGAACTGAATCACATCAGCAGTTGTTGGTATGCCACAATGAAACTGAGTGAAATATATGAAGCATCGAGAACTATGATTTACGACTACATAACTGACGAGCCGATTACTAGCGTCCGTGGCAAAATCGTTGGGCGTATCCATATTTTGTAGCAGAGATAAGCAAATACTGAAAGTCTGAAACCTCCGTGACTTGAGGGTAAGATAATGTATTAGATTTTTTACAAAAATGTTACTACCTACTCCAGGAAAACTATATAAGTTAGTTGTAACTCGATTCAGTGTTACAGTAAAGTGCCATAACCAGACTTATACTGCACACACCAGCGTACAGTCTACCTATACTGCACGCTACACTGCACAGTGCACTGCCAAATTTAGAATCGATTTACAAGTCACTTATAGCACTGTTGCTGGTGCTAAAAGTAATTGATACGCATGTGAGAAGCCTTCGTGCAGGTGGACTTGTGCACTTCGCGCACTCGTGCTCCTCGGAGTTTCGCAGAAACATACTTATAAATCACTTATAGCACGCCCACCAGTGCCATAACCTATACTTATATCGTACCTGTCTTGAAAAAACAGTGCAATAACTAACGTCAATAGCTATACGATTTACCAAACCTTACCATAGTAACAATTGTAAGTGAAGAATCAAGTGATTTGTATGAAGTGAGATTATAAAAAACATGAGTAACGAAGCACCTCAATCACAATTCTTACAAATGTAGCTGTTGACTTGTAGAACTGAGCAACAGGCCCCTAAACGCACAACCAACTCCGCGAGCGATTAGGTATATTTCAGCACAGAAGCTAGCATTTGACACATGTGAAATGTGAATACAAGCTGATCGCCTATTTGCACGCCTGTCTTCAATGGTCTACTTTCTGTCTGTTACATTACACTTGGCCATGTGCTTTTGACATGTGGCACAATCTGTCACAGGTCTAAGATATTCGTTTAGCTTTGGAGAACAAGTTCTAATGCCAGAAGCAAAAAAAGTAGGTCAAACGAAAAAACAGTAAAATTGGAGCGAATATTATTCAATATTTAACCCGTGAAACATAAGTGTTGATAGTCAACATTAATCACCATACGTCGGTGGTATTAAGAATAAAGACGTGTCGATTTTATAGAATTCTAAAAAGGGGTTAAACGGTTTCATAGTTTTCATTAAAAAAACTTTGATTAGTGATGTTTGATCTACGTAGCAACATTAACTGGTTTTTTCCTTAATACCGTAAACATGGACAGCTAAAAAATTTGGTAGAGTGCCATGGAAAGCCGAACCAATCCCAGTTGGACCCCCCAAAGTCTCTTGACACACATGTGTGGTCATCATTATGTTGACCATAATTCGTATATATGTAATTTATATTAATATTAAATGAAGAACAGTGCAGAAGTACAAACATAATAATCTCGAGAATAACTAATATTTTATGCATATCTAAAATTACAGAATATTCATACAGAAGCTCAATGCGTCGCTAATTTTATGTCATACTTCAGATGTCATCATTTCAGATACCGACATTGGTATATAACACTGTCAAAATTACCCGTACATTACTGATAATAGAAGAAAGCTGCTTAATTAATTATCATAGTACTACTTAAGGAAAAATTCTGCCTTATAAATTGGGAATAACTTTATAGCATATAATGTACAGAATAAACACAGTCTAGGATAGATCCACGTTATGGTAACATCTGTTTACATGTAAACTTTGGGCTTCGGGTTTGCCTATCAGTGGAACCTAAAAAAGACGATTAAAAACAGTTGCTTTGTTTCTATAAGCGTCTTTCACCCGCACATATAAAACACAGACAACCGTCAGATGGGGTCCAATCAGAAAATTCCCAACACTATATAGCAACCGGGCTTAGCTATATGGCTTACTTCGGAAAACTATGAATGAACTAGATCTGTTCAATAAAACTGCTCAAATGTACTGATGGTGAATGTGCATGGATATTACCATGGGTCCTAGACAGTTCATGAAAAGCATTGTAGCTGTTGTTGTTGTTAGTCTAAAAGCTACTACGTTCATAACTGTATGGGACAAGGTGTCATTTCATCTAACATATATACTTATATGCATCCCATGCTTACAAGAGTCAAGTTAGACCGAAACTGATTCTCAGTGAAACCAAATGTATCCCAGGATATTAAAACAACTAGCATACTTTTTATGCACACGTAGACATACCCCCCGTTTGTTTTTTATAATTCCACACAATGTGACTCAATTTGATTTTGTTTTCTCAACGTTTCTGGTCAACGTTTCTGAAAAATTGTGTGCAGAATGCAAAACTATTTTTCGGGTAAAACTGGTTAACAAGTTTGATATCAGTATCTTTTAAATTTAAACCTAAATCATAACTAGATTCAAAAATATTTTCAAAACCGAAAATTGCTGATATTTATTTACATTATAACGCCATTTTAATTAACAAACCTAAGTTAAAACCTCCAAACAGATGCATACTGTCAATTGGATTTATATGATGTTATGACATTCGGTTTTAAAAACTCCAAAAGTTAATCGACATTAAAATATGGTTTAAGTTTTGGTCCTGGTTTGGCCGTCCAAATAGACAATAGTCCAATATTAATCAGCATCCAGAAATACGTCTCATGAATGGGGCCAGTATAGAAAATATTAGCTCTCAGCCAAACCGGAAATAGCAAAGCCCAAACGATAAAATAGAGACGAATGGACTGGTGGTAAATGTCGCGGACACTGGTGGGCTGGAAGAAACGCCTGAAACGATATCAAGAGTACAACATTACATTCTCCTGTTCATAGTACCAAGAGTACATAATAGGATATTAGCTGTTATCCTATGATGTACTCTTGATAGTAAAGTACCGACTAAAGTTACTTGCTACAGATTCGGAGGGAAGGCGGAGTCGGGGTCACTTGATTCCGCAGTCAAAGTAATAACTAGTATGTACCTATCTACTTCGATTCTGGAACTAAGTGACTCTGCTCCGACTCTGCTTTGACTCCTGAGTCTGTGCTGTGTGGCAAGTAATTTTGGTCGGTACTGTGGGTAGACGACTATGACATTGTTTTCATTTCACCAATTAGTGTTGACTGTGTCAAATAAATTGAAAACCTGAATTTAAAACTGTAACTATATAACAATGACTTTTTTATAAAAGCTATATCAAATAAGTAAATACAATTAAGTACAAGCACCATAACAAATTTAAGTGCAAAAAGAAAACAAAATACATAAAATAAAAATAATTTCAGTAAACTTTGAATGTTCTCACAACAGTATTCCTTCAACATTAGAAAAGTCGAGAATGAAACTGATAAAGGAAATTTGACTTAAAATTGAAATTCGGAACACAAAGAGTATATAGGGTCTCACTCTATAGAAGAAGAGTTGGACACTCCGGCCGGCCTGTTCTCTAGTGCAGGTAGATGCACTCGTCAACTTTGGCCTACCTGTTGAAGTTTAGTTAAACAGGCATCCAGCAAATCAGTGCGTAGATTTTTGGCGTAACACACTTTAGTACAAAATCGCTGATGCGCTGAGACACTATTGCACCTACTCTTGGAACACTCACATGCCAAGAATTCTCCAAGCAAAAATAATTATGATATTAAAAAAGATAGAATATCGTGGCGGATAGCGTGCTTCCATTGCGTTCAAATGCTCCGTGTAGTCCGCGTCGCGAATCTTGAGTCGATTGATCACATAAAGAAAGCATAGCCAATGATGAGTCCGGAAAAAGAGATATTCGATTGTTTGCAAATAAAATACTGATAGAATCCACTTCACCAGTGTTACCTTCCAGTTACCATAATAGACTGATAGTGGAGCCATAATGATTTAAGCCTTCTTGAGAGTGAGCAAATTCAGAAATTCAAGTGTTCTGAAATAACGCAAAAGTATAATAATTAAGAAAGACAAAATGGAATGAGATTATACAATTAAAGTTAATATGTAATTTTTTATTGTACACAATTCTTCAGGCACAATAATATCGAAACAGTGTTGTTGTTATTGTTGTGAAACACAGCTGTTTTTCCAACAATGGACGATCTTAGCCATACCGCCAGAAGACCGTAATGAAAGACAGTTTACTAATTCAGTTTCATTAATAATACCATTATGTACTCTCGATAATACCTACGTTAATAACGTAACTAATGAAACCAGCACCGTGACCGTATATATTTTTACTTGTTACGCGGCGGCCTCAGCCGCCGCGTATACACAACGTTAAGGCAGTGCCTGTAACACAGGAAAATGTCAGGTCCTGCCTTATCGTTGCTTGCTACGTATGCACACACCACAGCAGCGTGTGCAAATTATTACTGCAGCAAGAAAAACCGGTTTTGGTCACTGCTGCTGCATTATTGATCATTATTATCGATCATTACTGTCATACACATTCAGGGTGCAGACAGTCACGCTTGGATGTTGACGAGCAGTCTGGCTTTCATAGTTACTTTTGTATGCGCATTTGTTACATTACGATACGCATAAATATTGGAACTTTATTGCACAAGTTGACCGAAAATCGAAAGACCTAGAATATAGAAAGACTAAATCACTGACGAAAGTTGAATAAATATTGAAAGACACGAAATAAAAAGACTAAATTACGAGGTTTGAAAAAAATTGAAAGATTAGGAAGACACATAGAAAGACTCGACTAATTTCAGAAAAAAATGAGCAAAAATGACTGACTTTGGTATTGTTCAGAAAGAAATTTTGAGATTGATTGCACGTGGTTCTAGTCATCAGGGAAGCTTTTGTTTTCGTGGAAAATATTATGGTCAACAGTGCTCGGCTAATTCATTTTGCGCTATTCTTTTTGCTACTTTTAAACAGCCCTTCTTATGACTGGGTGATGATTCAGACGGTTTTTTTGGGACAATTTTTTTTAAACAGTATGCAACGAGCTATTTCAAACAGAAACCAAGTTTTGATTTCAGGGGGGGGTACCCCCCCCTCGTTTCAGCACACTGCCAGCGCAAATTCGGTGGTGTCTTGATTTCAGGGGGGGGGTACCCCCCCCTCGTTTCAGCACACTGCCAGCATGAAATCTATGGTGAGCTGGTAACGTGCTGAAACGAGGGGGGGTACCCCCCCCTGAAATCAAGACACCACCGATTTCGAGCTGGCAGTCTGCTGAAACGAGGGGGGGGTACCCCCCCCTGAAATCAAGACACTTCCCGGTTTTGAGGGGGGGTCCCCCCCCTGAAATCAAGACATGTCATGATTCGAGGGGGGGGTACCCCCCCCTGAAATCAAGGCGTAAAAGCGCTATTTCGGCCGGAGCATCGTCCGGGCCGATTAGCTAGGATAGGGAAGAGTGTCATACTCTTCCCTATTATGTACTCTTGTTTTAATGCATAGTGAAATCCCAATACACGGCTGTTTTTGTATTAGTGGTCAAAATGCGATTGAATTTGATGCAAAATTTTTGCGAAAGTTTTGGAGCTATTGGTTTGATGTCTATTTAGAAAACTTGGCTGAAAATACATACTCATTACGTTACGTACCATCGGATGCAATACTGTCACGTTGATAAAAGCAGATTGGAGATTGCTTTAAGAAACGCCGCGTCTACCTGTTCCATTGGAACAGTAAACTATTGGATATTACTTTGGAATTCATACATAGTTTGAGTATTTAAGCCTCAACTTTACAAAAGTGAGTCTGATACCAAAACTGGCTACTCGGCAGACGTACTTGTTTTGTAATTTGTACTTCATATATGTATGTAATCTATAAAGAAGAACATTTCAAAAAAAGATTGACAAAACAATTAAAAGTAATTGGGTTTGGTAGATTTGAGGAGCAACGGTAGCATTAAGTATTCCGTCCAAAGTGTTACTCTACATCTCGGCTCAGAATTCGTCAAACGCTTGAAGTCAGGAGTCCGACGGGACCGCAGTTTGAAATCGAAGCCCCTGACTGTTCAAATACTTCGATTCGAAGTTCGAGTTTCGAGTTCGACGTGTGGTTCTGTGGTCAAGTCCATAGTTGTAGCAACTGAGTTCTTCCGAGTCCCTACCTCACTTTGCAGTCAGAAACCGAGGTTGCTATTTAATGCCCGTTGCCAGTTTCTAAATCAAAAGTCCGAAGTTCGATAATCAGAGCGGTTCGATCATCTTTTGAAGTCTGAACTATGAACTCCATCGCCAGTTTGCAAAGTTTCATTCAACTTCGATGACCGAGACTGATGCAGGTTTCAAGTGTCACTTGATCCGAAATCTGAAACTCTGAAGTCTGCAATTAATCAAAACTGAGCCTCGCAAACTTTACTGACACTAGCGAATTCCTGCATGCACACACATTCCTGCTTCTTTTAGCGTTATAGAAAGCAGAGTGTATGTGTTACAATAGCGTCATTCGCATAGCATGTAACCTAGCTGTCCCACTCATCTGAACTTTGTAAGTAGATTCATCGCTTTTCACCTGAAGTAATTTATCATATTGTCGCATGTTATGCCACACCAAAATGCCACACAATGAACAATTAATTAAGCAAACACACACTCACTGACTCACTGAAAAAATATTTTATTATAACGAATAACAATATTTATACAGTTATCAAACGACTTAAATCAGCAACACTGTTAACGATTAGATCTATTCATAGTTTATTCAAAATGCAGGGTTCCCATCTTGCATAACAATGGCGTGTAAAGGCTATTTCAAAATAAGTTACCTAGATATTATTATTATCATGATCTTCGCTTTTCTCAACTTTCCTTCTTGGCAGAAAGGCCTAAACGTCCTTTGAGCCAAAGACCCGGTTCAGCTGCCCAAATGACAGTCATTCCAATGGCGTTCACCATTACAAAAAACAGCTCGTGTAATTCCACCTGCCAATGCTGGTTGATACGACGAAATACAGGGATGCGATATAGTACGCCCAAAAAACACATACGTAATCCTTGGCAAAAAATATCTGCCAAATTTCTCGGTCTGAAAAGTTTCCTAAAAGCAGAAAATTGTGAATTATAAAGAGTCGGCTTTAACCATTACCAATCCTATACTATAAGGTATGTTCTAACCGAATTCGCTATTGACAGGCTTGTATGAATACGAGATATATAGCCAATTTTGTGTAGCAGTTGTTCACTATTCCCGCTTGGCTTCTTAAAAACGAGCGCAAAACTTACATTCCCATGTGCCGCAGCACCAAAGAGATCGTGATAGCAATAAGAATATCCAGCCACAGTGGATATCTTCCGTTTATATCTTTCTTCAATTCCGGCACTTTCGACTCCGTTACTCGATACTTATTTAACACATATAAATGTGAATAGAAATAATCAGTGATAAAATGATAATATTCCATCGTTAAGCAAAATAATACACATAAAGTCAGTTTGAGAAGAAATTCTAAGATTTGTGTCAAAGTATATTTCATTGCGAAAATGATAAGATCGCTCAGGAACGGTGTGGGTAAGTGTTGAAATAGCAGCAATAACGGGAGAGCGCGGAAAGCAATATTAATGCAATTGGTGTTTCGTTGTAGCCGTAGCGTTGTTTCTGTAAAATCTAAATACAGTGCATACTGCATAGTGCATTTAAGGTGGTAGTTTCGCATGTGCAGCTTTTTTTGATGAGCTGTTACTCGGTTGTCTTAGAAGCTATTTATTAGCGGTTTTTTGCATTTTAATGACCAAAAATGGTACCGTAAGCTCATGTATTTGTTTTGTTGACAATTTTGACAGTTTATCCAAAAGACGCTGTGAAAAATCTCAAATTTTGCATTTTTTCATGTTTTTGCGCTATGCTTGATTATAGAAAGAATATGACTTGATGAGTTTAATTCCAATTTAGTCTAAATTCACTGGTAGGTGTCTCAATACATGCATAGTTTCATTTGGATAAGTTTTCAAATTGCTTCAGTACTTTAAATCTAAGCTTCAAAACACAACTGTTTTGAATTTCGTAAAACTTTATGGTTTGATAAAACAAAAAGTACAAGGCCTATCAATAATTGCAAAAAAAGGAATCTAGACATTTTAGTTTTCTTGATTTTGGTTAAATATTATGAATATAGACTGCACACATAATCAGCAAATTGACACTTTCGAGTACATGACGTATATTTTAGTATAATGAACTCGTATGCGCTGCCATGGCAAACCATGGCAATAAATTCCACCACCATAGGCTAAAGTGACCTATTGTCTTCCAATATGACCGCTAATACATTCATACGACAATACGGAAGCTAGGTAAAACGAATATAAAACATCACGTCTTGTCACGTATTTTCGAGCGTTTTTTGTCAAAAATGGAGGTGATACACTTCAGAGCTCATAACCTAGGTTATATAACAGTTGGTAACATGAGTTTTGACACAACACTGTAGTACAACTTTATCTAGCTTGGTGCCGAGTTTTGAAGATATGCGTAGCTTAAATTTTACATCATATCATTTTAAAGTGAAAATCGGAGTTAAATTCAGAAAGTGTCAATTTTCTGACAACAGTTGCAGTTAAATTTGCGTTTTAACGTTCCAAACAGATCTTAAGTAAAATATCTAGATTCCTTTTTTTAATTTAGTGAAAATCAATACTGTTTTTGGGAAAAGTTATTTAAAAATTACGAAATATTGTAAAAATAGCCAAAAAAATGTCAAAAACACTACTTTTTTGTTATAACTATAGTGTAACTGATTATAAAGAGCCTAGTATAATTTGCCCATATGTATGCCTAAAAGTGCCTCATATGTGTGCCAAATTTCATAAAGTTAGCTGTTGGTTAGAGCAGAGTATTACACTCTTCCCTATCCTAGCTAATCGGCCCGGACGATGCTCCGGCCGAAATAGCGCTTTTACGCCTTGATTTCAGGGGGGGGGGGGGTAACCACCCCCCCCTCGAATCATGACATGTCTTGATTTCAGGGGGGGGTACCCGCCCCTCGTTTCAGCAGACTGCCAGCTCGAAATCGGTGGTGTCTTGATTTCAGGGGGGGGTACCCCCCCTGGTTTCAGCACACTGCCACGGTGATGTCTTGATTTCAGGGGGGGGGTACCCCCCCTCGTTTCAGCACGTTACCAGCTCACCATAGATTTCATGCTGGCAGTGTGCTGAAACGAGGGGGGGGTACCCCCCCTGAAATCAAGACACCACCGAATTTGCGCTGGCAGTGTGCTGAAACGAGGGGGGGGTATCCCCCCTGAAATCAAGACACTTCCCGGTTTCGAGGAGGGGGGGGTTTTCCCCCTGAAATCAAGACATGTCTTGATTCGAGGGGGGGTACCGCCCCCCCTGAAATCAAGGCGTAAAAGGGCTATTTCGGCCGGAGCATCGTCCGGGCCGATTAGCTAGGATAGGGAAGAGTGTCATACTCTTCCCTATTATGTACTCTTGGTTAGAGCGAATCGCGACAAAAACTGCACATACGAAACTACCACCTTAACTAACACAGAATCTGCATAGTGCACTATGTCCATGGCTAAGGAGTAAGGACCAACACGGATTTAACTGATCAGATTAATATTTTTTTGCCAGTAAGTCATGACATTGTGTAAGAACTTATTAAAACTTTGCGATAGCTGGGTATTATTTCTAGAACCTCCTACTTTTGCACAAATTTTTTCAGTCCATCTCGCCATAGAGATGTTATTAAGCAAACAAATAAATCCGTTTAATCTATTTAAGGAAATGGCCCATGGCGACAATTCTGCTAACACAGAACGTTAGGTCGGACAAGGACAATTCTCAAAATGGATTAAACGGATTAGATTAAAATTTGCTTGCCTAATAACTACTATCAACGTTGAGATAGGCTTACAAAATTATTTCTAGGCAAGTCCAAGCGGGAGGTGTTACAATTGCAATGCCAAATTTTAAATAAATTCACAGCCAGTGTCATGAGTTATGGATAAAACAAAGTTTAATCTAATCCGTTTAAACCATTTTAGGAATTGGCCCATGGAGACGTCACTTATACTCTTTATGGCAAGCTACGACGAAAACCTTGACTTCTAAACCGAACAGTTGTCCACAGCTGTGAAAATACTGCAAAATATCTCAACATTACCTCAAAACGTACAGCGTACGTCAAATTAAAGAAAACTAGACTGCGAATTCCCATAGGGGCAGTTGTGAACGTAGTTTTGTGTAAAATACACAACACAAAATTTAACATTAAAACTTTTACTCCGTATAAGACAATACAGCACTGCGCAGAACGGAACACGCGCGAGACAACATTGACTAGGCTATTAAAACAGTGTCATAAAATTTACAAATGGAAAGCTGTTTCAAAACCTTAACAGTGTCAAACACTATTGAAGAACAGCGCTTTAGACAAGTATGGCACGCACGAAATACTTTGAACAATATTTCTTAACGACTTCACAGCGGTAACAGTTGTCCAATTCAAAGATTGCTTTCCAAGCTACAACACTACCCACATTAAAATATAAATAAAAACATCGAAAAATCTGTTGGTAAGTAAAATAAAGTAAAAATAATATCCTTTTACAATTTCAAATAACGTACAGATCTACACATGACACTAGTTTCGAGCTGCGTTCAACCGTACTTACAGGAAAAAAGACAAAATCAAAAACAGTATATTATTCCTGTACATACATGTAACAGCACTAAAATTTTGGGTACCCCCCCCCCCTTCGGAGGGACCCCCCTCCCCTGCGTCAACTCATTTTTGACCCCTCCCCTTCCCAAAAATTACGCATTTTTAACCTTTTTGACCAAAAAACACCGACTTTGACGATCTTTGGCAAAAATTTCTATAAAAATTGCTTATTCACCAAAAAATGTCGATTTTTTCAAATTTGGGACAAAATTTTACTCCCGCCGGCACCCTCCCCCCTTTTTTTCCCTGGCGGGACCGCCCCCGCTACCCCGGGACCGAATTTTGGGGGGTCTTCCCCCCACAATCCGCCTCCCCAACTACATGTATGTTCCTGTATAATTTTTAATTCAAATTTAAACACGCGTATTAAGAGTAACACAGTATTTTTAGGTATTCTGCTACACACCAAAACGAAGCCTTTGCATAGGACGAGAATATGAATAAAACCCGGTTCATAGTTGTCCGTAAGGGCTGTCCGTGTCCGAGTCCGTGCCCGTGTCCGTAACAGTAGTTTGATTCACAGTTGTTCGGATGTCCGTAAGAAATTGTCCGTGAGTGTCCGTCCGGATGTCCGGAAGCCAAGTTGAATTCAGTTCAACTTTTGTACGTGTCCGTAAGCAATTAGCCAATCAGATTGTAACCTTTATACTGTAGTCACGTGTATGTGCGTGCACATTAAATTCCTTCGCGCATAGTAAAATAATGGGAAATTTGTCGTAATTTTCGCTCAGCAGCTTGCTTTTTAAGTGCGTTAAACGTTTTTATTGATTTTTCAAAACTTGCGTTCACACACTCGTCTGCTGCGCAGAAAAGGTGTTATTTTATATGCATACGCACTGTCCGCAGAGTGTCCGTACTCCGTAGCAGTATGAATTAATGCTACTGACCGACACGGACACGGACAAATGTTACGGACTACCTTCCGGACACGGCCACGGACATCTACGGACAGTTCCGCATTACTATGAACTAGGCTTAACACTGACAATAATGAACATATAAAACACTCTTTTCTCACATAGCCATAAAATTGTGATATATATATAAGCCTATTGGACAAGTATGTGACGCTGCAAAGAAAAATGTGAAAAAATGCAATGCTAGAACTGCCACCGCAGGAAGTATCACTAAATGCATACTCAAACAAAAGAGTAGAGACCGAGACCTTCGCTACAGGCCGCACCGTGAACAAAGAATAAAATTCGTGCAAAGTAAAAGTCAGATCAGAACAAACTTAATGAAACATACAAAGCTATCACCAACAACACAGCACATAGCACAGCTATGCTAATACATATAACAAACATACCAATCATAAATATGACAAACTGCCACATAAAAACAGGAAAATACAGTAATTCTCCAATACAATAGAACATAGCACTGAAACATGCAACACGTATCAACGACTAACACGTGATGTAGTTTACCAAGTAAAACGCACAAATCAATTGAACCGTTCTATTTCAATGAAGTCGGGCTTGCTAAAAACGGCTACGATCCCACTCCTACTCATCCAATCACTTTTTGGTGGACTGTCTGTCCAAAATGTAAGACTGCTCAGGAAGTTTTTTGTAATAAAAAAACAAGTTAGTCTCAGCACTCAAAAATATGCATAATAAAATACAACAAATTACTTCCAACACCGAATAAGCTTCAAACATATAAAGCGTAAAGGAGATTGAAACCGTTAGAATCTAACGCTCCATTATTCCTCGTTTCGAACAACGTTTTTATCACTTAATAACATTACTCTTTCCTTTAGTCGCAGAATTTAATTTTTGTCAAACCCAAAAAACGACAAAAAGAACAAAACCTGCATCTTACAGACACCTATATACCAATTTACGATGTTCCAGAGTTGCAAAACAAAAGTAGAAAAAACGTTTCGCTGAAACCAGGTCGAGGTCCTTACATCTTACCACCAGTAACCTCAAAACAACCAACAACTACACAGTAAAGAAAAAATACACGAGTTTAAAAGCAACCATTAGAATAGCTGCTTCCATACAAAAAAGGCAAGCTAATGCTAAAGCAGTAGGCTGGAACGGCACTGAGCCAGTAACCGACTTGGGTGATATAACAGAATCTGAAAGTAAAACCCGGTTCGTACTTGTCCATAACGTGTTTCGTAGTGACTGCAATTTTCACTTGATTGCCGCGCAAAATAAGAATTTTAGACACTTCAACGATCCTGATCCAAAACGCTCCCATGTTTAAAAATCTTAATCCGTATTAACCACTTTATTACAACTGAACTAATGCAAGTGTGCTAGATACGGTCCTCTCTCTACTCTAAAAGTAGACCCAAAGAAATTCCAATTCCACAAGCCCATTGATCATCTGCTTTCAATAAAAAGTCAAACCAAAATTCATGCTCTGCCGAGAAGCAGCCAAGCCACCCCCGGTCAGACTTGCAGCAGTCTCTCGTCGGCTTCGTCCTTGGGCGAGGCGGGGGTGAGGACGCGGACGGGCTGGTAGTCCTGGTTGGGCGCGAGGGGAGGCTGGTCAAAGGTCAGGTCGTCGGCGTCGTAGCGGCGATAGGTGTCGTTGGCCGAGGCGGAAATGGGCCTGGCGATGCCGTCACAGCAACCCTGAAATCACAGCACGCATAGTGAAGTAGACAAGACAACGTGCGTCTAGTTCCTGTGAATGAGTCAGGACAAATCTCGGTTTAGAGGCAAGAAACCGCAGTGGTTTTATATTTATTTTGTCGTCTAAGCCTCAACGTTGCCTGAGTCTAAGCGAAAGAAAAAATTCAGTCCTGAAAGCCTGGCCTATCTTCAACACATGCTAACTTAATAATTTTGTACATACATGTAACGGGGTCAAAATTTTGGGGGGCCTCTCCGGCCAAATTTTGGGTACTTTCCCCCCAGATTGACCAAAAATACCCCAAATTTTGCAAAATTTTCTAAAAATTTCGCCAAAAACTGCCATTTTTTTAAATTTTGCCCAAATTTTGGGAACCCTCCCCCCCGGGTCCTCGATTTTGGATGGGTGTCCCCCCATCCCCCCTCATACATGTATGATTTTGTAGATCTAACTCGGCACTGCGGTCCTTGAATCGCACTGCACTGGCACATATAAATAAACACGATCATTGAAAGTGAACTAACCGTAATTCTCTTGTAACACTGGCGCCAGAACAAATAATTCGGAATCTGCTCATAACCTTGTGCACCGACAACAAAGCGTTTATACAGAACGCCGACTGTGATATAAGCTACTATGGAAAGTAAAAGCCTGAAACACAATTACTGAAACAGTCTAAAATACAAAACGGTCATGCACAAAGCGCCAAATAGCAACAAACACTAGTCCAGCAGTTTCGGTATTTTTTTAAGCAACTTGGGCTTAGTTTGGGTTCAAATTCTAAAAAAATTACCTACGATAATAGTTCGAGTGCAGTCTAGTGGTCTAGTCATGAGAGAGCACCTGACGGAGGCCACCCGTCTTTGCTCTTCCTGCATTCGACTGACAAAGCTACTGCTACCCATGATCATTATTGCATCTTTAATCGTTTTTATCACGATTATGTTTGTTGAAATTGGTAAATTATGGTCTACATACCACGCTGCTATTTTTTCAACCGAGTGCAAAGTTAATTTTCATTGTTTTGTTTGTTTGTTTGTTTAGTGTGATGATAGCATACATTGTACTAAGCTAACCACTAACCAGCTAATTTCAGCAAAGTTTCAATTCAGACATTACGACAAACTGAATGACTCAGACCCAGACGACATTACGAAACCCTGCAAACCCCCATTCAACGTACAATGTGAAGAATATGGAAGCACTGCTGACATGTTTGGACTGGGACTGTGCGGGCTTCGAACCTGGCGACCCGGGGGCTGGGGTGGTCTTGACAGCTGCCGCCGCCGTGGACCCCCCTTTGCCACCAGAGTCACCGCTATCTGCACAAGTCACTGCAGTGCGCAGCAGAAACATGGGAGCACCAGCAGTTTCGTCGGATAACAGCTCAAGGCTGTTCTGAAATAAAACGTTGTAAAACATTCAAATTACGTAAACTAATTGCTATTATGTAATAATTTTATTTTTTGTTAATATGTTACTAATTTGTTCTGCACCGGATTAAATTGCTTAAATGTACGTACAAACGTATTATCAGCTAAAGTAGTTTATACACTACTAAGCTAGCTTGCCTTGCCTTACTAAGCTAGCTGCTCACTTATATCAGATTTGTACTGAGAAAACGCAAAACGGTGGTTAACCTTATTGTTATAGCATTTTTAATATGTAGTCATTATGGAATATATATTTTTTCGCATATGAATTTGTTTCAAAGTGTAAAACTTCACAATTTATCTACACAAAATGGCTCTGTTCTGAAAGTTTGACAGGGTAACGATAATACTGAGCGAAAGCTAACTAAACTTTGTCGATGGAAAGTATTTTAACAGTCTCAATGTACGTACACTAATTAATAAAACTAACCGATTATTAATTTTAGACCTATCTAATAATTACAAACCTGCTTCAATCCTGGTACACAATATATCAGCACTCTGGTATATTGGGTGACGTTTGATTTACCGGCTTCGCTTTCATAACTGACTAGAATCCAACTTTTGTCTGCGGCTGAAAAAAAGGATTTCAGATTCAGGTTTTTCAATCGACAAAAACACCAGCTTCACTAGCCAATCGTATAACCTATGATCAAGAAACAAAAAACCAACACAAACGGCTAACATACACGAAGAACTGAAGGTTTTTTAATTCAAACAAACCGCTAAACATTTTTTCAGGCATATATGTAATGGAGTTCAAATTTTGGGGGGGGCCTCCCCCCCTGATCGACCAAACATACCCTAAATTTTGCGAAATTTCGTAAAATTTTTCCAAAAAAGTGCCATTTTTACTAAATTTTGCCCGAATTTTGGGGACCCTCCCGCCTGGCCTCCCGATTGGGGGGGGGTGCCCCCCCATACATGTATGTTTCAAAGTAACGTAGAAATTAGATCAGATACAAAAAAATAGCATTAAAAATTTTTTATCTACGATAATGACTTTAATGATAAAACTTTATAACTAGCATAATACTGCTCAACAAAGAAATAAATATATATATAAACTTTTATTCCGAACTTGAGCCTACGAAACTGCCAGAAAAACACAGAAAACCGGTCATACCTCCGCTTATTATAGGCTGCTCAACCTTCCCGATGGCCATATTCTTCTTGTTGGCAGTGGAAATTACGGCTGCATTTTCTCCATTGAGTTTTTTGCAAATACCCACAGTGTAAGTCTGACTATCACTGAATGAGCTAACTGTCAGTCTGAAAAGAAACAAATTCACACATTTAAATAAATTAATGAAACAACGGAACAAACCATTTGTAAAACTTTCACTGACTCATTATATACTACATTTTCAGTATACATACAACTACATCGAATAGTCTTAAAACGTAAACCAAATTGCATGCAGGATGCACTATGAAATTGACATTGAAATTGTTTATTTAATTTCATACATAATATCCCAACTGGTGGGACTTTATATGCAGTTGTTGCATAACAAAATAATTATTAAAAAACGTAAAAACGTTAAGATATATAATATAACGACCGCAGTTACAGACAAGATTCACAATCTAGAAAGAATCAAAAAAACATACTGAAAATAATCAAATAAAACTAAACAATACACATGCGTGCTCTGGCTCTTTGGAAAAAAAAGTTAGGTCATAATCTAAGTTCCTGGTATCGTTTAGTTCGCCTATTAAAAGCGGCTGTTAGAAAATATGCTAGAAATTTGATATGCCTTTCGTTTGTTGAACTGAGGATTTCAACAAAAGTGCCTATCGCACCATTGTTTGATACAGTGTATGGTCTTAGATCGTTATAAAAAGGGGCATACAAGTAAAAGTGCACTTCGTTTTCCACCATACCCAAATTACAAATTTTGCATAATCTTTGTTGTCTTGGGATTCTGTGCGAAGGTCTTCGATCCCAGCGTCCTGGTCCGTTCAAGTTCTAAGTCATGTGACCTTAGTTTGAGTATTGTAATGTTACGTAATTTGATACTAACCATACATGGGCAGGACCCGGGATTCACCGGGATTTTCCCGGGTGGACCGCGCGACCGCGCAGCGCAATTTGGACCGCGCAGTCCGAGCGGAGCGAGGGCTGCTCTGAGTAACTATAAGGACCGCGCGCATAACTGACGTGAAAGTTGACTGCGCAGTCTAACTGTAGATTGATTGCGCAGTCCAAATAGTCTGCTCAGTCTAACTATTAATTGACTGCGAAATCCAAATGACTGCGCAGTCTAACTCTAGATTGATTGACAGTCACACTAGAGTTAAACTGCGCAGTCAGTAAGATTGCGCAGCTAATTAATAGTTGGACTGCGCAGTCCAAATAGTCTGCGCGGGCGCAGTCAAACTAGAGTTGCACTCCGCACTGCGCCGTCAGTATTATTGCGCAGCGAATAAGAGTTGGACCGCGCAGTCAAAAACTACAAATAGTCCGCGCAGTCCAACTCTTAAGTGACTGCGCATTCCTAATGAGTGCACAGTCGAACTCTAGATAATTGATTGCGCGGTCCTCCCTTTGGTTTTTATTGCTCGGCCGAAAAAAAATTCCGATACGCCTCCAGTTGACCAAATTTGGCTTGAAAATCAAAAAATTCTCAATTTTTTTCTGGGAACTGCCGCCCCCAGACCCCTGCAACTTTATGGCTTATAACTATTCCTTGTTATCATCTTTCGTCAAAGCCTATGGTATGTATGCACAAGTACATCATGCTGTGTTCATGTGTAATGCACTCTCTGACGTGACGTTGCCATTTATCGTTATAATTTTCTGGTCGGAAAAAATTTCTGATACGTTTCTAGTTGACCAAATTCGGCCTAAAAATTGAAAAAATCTCCAATCTTTTTCTGGGGGCGGCCGCCCCCAGACCCCTGCAGCCGGTGACTCAGTGGTCTTGAGTTTGCAACGCAAATTTAAGTGTTAATATTACTAAAAAGTGCATTTTAACCCATCACAAAAACTCAGAAAGTCATTCTCCCTGAAACTTTTTTGTGGGTGGGCCACAGACAGTGAATTTGTTTAGATTAAATGACTACAAACAACATTTCACAACGGACCCTTTCGCCTTGGGTGAAGGGACCGCGCAAAAAAATTTTAGTTTTCCCGGGTTCAGTTTAACCACCTTGCCCATGTATGATACTAACGTATGGCCTGAAGAAAAGTATGGCTCTAGGCCGAATTTCAATTTAATTTGGGAATACTAGTCCAAGCTAGGTAGTGCGACGATTTCTGGTTTCCATTCTGCAACCAGAAAGCGGTCAAATAAGAGTTTACGGCATGTGTTCAATAGCAGCGTTAAACCTAGAAATATGCTGAAGCTCCCAAGTATATATGTATTAGGTTGGTGGTTTGCAAAAAACCAATTAGTGCAGTTACCCAGGTGCATGTACCTGGGTTGCTCATAGCTAAGGAACATAGAGCATATGATTGTTTTGATGATTGATTCTTCAGGTTGATTTAAAATTTTATACCAGTATTTTAGCGTGGCTAGGTGTCTGCTCAAAATAAGCGGAAAGCGGCCAGTATCACCATAAACTGCCATTGTTGGGGACTTGGGGTAGTTATTTTGACCATTAAAACTTTTTTAAGAAATTCAAATGTTGTTTTTCAACAATTCTTGGAAATTATAGTGGTGCGGGGAAAAAAACCCTACGCGTTTTGCGGGGAAAAAAACTCTAGTGCTTCCTGGCCGAACCTCACGACATAGGACCTTTTTCAGTATACAAGTGGAAAGCGCATCCCAAACTGACTTACCACACCAATTTCTGTGCAGTTTTGAGGCCTGTAGCGTTTTTTATAAAATTTCAAAATTTTGCATGTTGAAAAATTCCAAAGTGACAAAATTTTCCAAATTTTTGACTTGTCATAATTTTTCACAAAAACACTTTTGCCCAACGCCGTTTGCATTTTTCAAGAGAGTTACCTTTCCTCTATACTTCTGAAGCTCGAAAACCGTGAAAAACGCTGTGGTTGACCTGTGACTGGTCAAAGTTTTGACGGGAAAAAAAACCTTATTGCGGGGAAAAAAACCCTATTTTGTTTGGCGGCATTTTTTTGCTAAACTCACCCATTGTTGCTACTAAAGTTAGTTCATCTGGGCTAACAACATGCGTAGAGTTCATTAAAACCGTTTATTCGGCCGCAAAATGTCGTTTTTTGTCATTTTGGGCCATACCCCGACACCCCTTACGAAACCTGTTTTGGTGATGTTTCACCAAAATTTGACATTTTTTGCAATATTTAGGTTTTAGCTGCTGCGTACCAATTAAATCCAAGAATGATAGACGCGGGCGGTGTTTGTCTGCTGTTTCTAACGTAATAAGCGCAAAAATTTGTTTTTAATGCTTTTAAATACGGAAAAAATGCCTATTTGGGCAGAAGTCATTTCTGCCAAAACGGGTCGATTTTTGAAGAATCATTGTGAGTCACATGGATTTTTTTAGTCCATACTGCAGCCTAAGAGTTGTAGAACACGATGAAATTGTGTTTATACTCCCTGCTAATAGAACAACCAGAAAAAGTGATAGGGGTTTTTTTCCCCGCATTAGGGTTTTTTTTCCCGCATAGGGTTTTTTTTCCCCGGAGGTTTCGAGACTCATTACTCACAAACGTGAGTAGTTATATACAATCCATTTTATTAGTGCAACAGTTAGGCGAAAGATGGCCGTTATAACAGCCGCGAGCATTAATGGATTCGATTTATGTGGAGCACAGGACGACCCGAAAAGTTGAAAATAGGGTTTTTTTCCCGCAGCACTATATGTGTTAATGAAAAATTATAATTTTTGTAGGTTAAAAAATTCCAGATTTCACATCCATAGTGAAGCAATGAGATAACAAGCGAATCGAAAAGTTGAAACTTTAACTTGATACTAGAGTTCGCAATCGGGTCGGGTCGGGTCGGGTTGAGCGTGCTCGGGTCGGGTCGCAAATTTTGGGTGCAAATTCTAAATTTTGACGTTAAATTTTGCTGTTCTGAGCATTTTCTCAGGTTAATGGACTCGTGGAAGAATGACTGCTGGGCTGAAGATTCGCAGACAGTATCACCTACATATCACGAAAAACCAATAACAAAAACTTCACAAAAAAATTGTGTTTGACAGTTTTTATAGCAGCTTGACGAGAAGTCGGATTGGTTCGGGTCGGGTCGGGTCGGGTCGGGTTGGAATCTATCTCGGGTCGGGTCGGGTCGGGTCGAAAAACTTCGACCCGTTGCGAACTCTACTTGATACGTAAGTTTGGAAACTTTTGTAACGTATATAATATATTGTATATAAATGATGGGCTGAAAGATTTCCAACTTGGACTCCATTTTCCACTGTTCCTGAAAGCGTTAAGCCTGTGTGCGAAACGAGGAAACCTAAATATTTAAAATAAAGAATCTACCATTTCCAAAGGTTCAGACTTGAAATGAAAGTTACAGGTGGGTTTTGGGCGGTGTGCAGGTCGAAAACAAATTACCCTTAGATTTTTTGAATTAACTTTTAAATCCCAGTCGTCAGTATAACGCGCTAAAATATAAAGTAAATTTTGTAAGTTTTCATCACTCTCAGCGATCAATATTAAGTCACCCGTGTAGAGTAAAAGATTAATAAAAGTGTTATGTAAACAAACTGAATTCGCAGCGTGCACTTCAGAAAATTCATGAGTCATGCTTCATGCAGGGTTTTTTTTAGGCCATAGCTAAAGCCATGGCCTAAATTTTTCCAGATTGGCCTAAATTTTTTCAGCGATTGAGGCCAGCTGGCCTAAACTTTTTAAGCTGTGGGTGTGGATGAAGAAAAAATTTCAGATACGTCTCCAATTGATCTTAATTTGGCCTAAAAATCAAAAATTTCCCCAATTTTTTTCCTGGGGGCTGCCGCCCCCAGACCCCTGCGACTCTGTGACTTACTATACCTTGTTGTTATCTATCATCCAAGCCTATGAATCTATACACAAGTATGTTATGCTGCATTTACATGAGTACACGAGTATATTATGCTACATTTTCTTGTGTAATATAGACTGTCTGATGCGACGTTCTGAGGTTTTGTTTCAATTTTTGTCAGAAATAAATTCTGATACGTCTCCACGTGACCAAATTTGGGCTAAAAATTGGAAAAGTCGCTTTTTTTTCTAGGGGCTGCCGCCCACAGACCCCTGCAACTGTTTAGTAATCTTGCGTTTGTAAGGCGTGTTAAAATTGCTAAAGTGCCTTTTATTAATCCATTACAAAACATTGAGAAGCCCCCCGAAATGTTTCTGGATACGCCACTGTAATGTATATATAGTTTGTAGCTGTTTTATGGTAGAAAAGTTTTCTTTCTGTTTCATTTTCACAAAATTTCATTTCTTGTGAATTTATGGTCCGTAAAAATCTTCTGGATCCTCGCCAATCCGCCAGCTGTTGTGTAATTTTTGGTGGTTTGAGCTCAAAAAAAATTTTTAGATGCCGCTCTAGTGACAAAAAAGCATTATTTTTGAACGAATATGCTAAATGTGTCGTTTTTGTGCTAAAATTGCTGTTAAATGCATTTTAACACTTTTAAAATTCTAAAAGTCGATTCCCTCCAAAATTTGTTTCTGGCTACACAACTGCACAATATACTATGCTCATTTTTGTCAATAATTTTTGCAAAAATGAGTTGGCCTAAGCTTTTTGGGTTGCCGACCAGTTGCGAAGCAAAGGCAACCCTTTTGTATCTGAAATGTCTGTTATGCCTAGAAATGCCTAGAATACAGGGTCCTTTGCTTAGAATAGAGGGTCCTCTACCCACTGTCGGCAACCCGTTGATGTCACCCGACTTGTTGTCAATTGGCCTAAAAAAATTTTGGACCTAAAGCCAAGTGGCCTAAACTTTTCAGACCAAAAAAAACCCTGGAGTCATGTAAATAAAAGTTGAACATTAAAGGTGATAAAACGGCACCCTGTATATGTAAATAAACTTACGCATCGATTTTGGCCAGTTTCTTCAACTGTTCTTCGATTAGTGCCTTGACTTCATCAGATGCACGATAGTCAACTTTGTTGCAGTCATGAGAAATGGCAAATGGGATGGCGGCCAGTAACAACCAAAGCATCACATGAATAAGAGGCGCCATGAGCACACAGCTTTGCCAGTGCGCGCGTAAATGACAAAAGATGGCAATCTTCCCACTTTTCGTCTAGAGCTCCAGCTGCTAGAACAAGAGGCTACAAATTGTTAATGATGATTATGTTTAATATTGTTTATATAATTAACTATTTTTTCAAGTTGTATATACGCCGAATGATTAAGTGGAGACGTACGAATTTTATCCGACCCAGAAATTAAAGTCAAAGGGAGGAACGTCAGATCTAGACTTTGCTGAATATAATACCAAGGAATAGGCGGGGAAAAAACCCACCCCATTTTGGGGGAAAGAACCACCCGGATCCGAAGATTCTGAGTGCAAATTTACCGGGAAAAATTTCTAGAGGAAATCATTCCCCCCATTCCCTACCGCCGTCCCACATCTGGATGCCCTTCCTTTGATTCAGCCAAAACTTCTTGCTGGTGAATTTTGCAAACAGGTGTTGTTTGTATGCAATATTTGCGTGAACCTAGGCAGTGGCGGATCCAGGAGGGGGGGCCCACGGGCCCCGGGCCCCTCCCTTTGGCTCTGCCCCCCCCTTTGCCTAAGAGAGCCCATAGAAAAAAATTTCCGATGCGTCTCCAATTGACCACATTTGGCCTAAATATCAAAAATTTCCCCAATTTTTTTCTGGGGGCTGCGCTGCCGCCCCCAGACCCTTGCAACGCTGTGGCTCGATATTTCTTGCTTTTGTGTTCCATTAAAGCGTGTTTATACTTTATGTGTATATGGATGCATTGTACACTATTTACTTGCTTAATACACTGTTTAATGTATCCTTTTGCTTTTAGATGTTTTATCGTACATATGTAGCAAAAATGACATTTTTAATGATTTTGCAAAAATGATTTTACAACAAGTGTTGCTTAGAAATGCTTTTTCAATGCAAATTTTATTTCAAAACTCCAAAAAAGCTCTAGCTTCTGGGGGCTGCCGCCCCCAGACCCCTGCAACCACTCTGATTTTTACAATAACCCCCCCCCGGTCGACACCCAAGGTGGCCCCCCCTTGGAAATTCCTGGATCAGCACCTGACCTATGCTGATTGTAGGGGACTATGGGGGGGTTGCCTTACCGAAGCTTAAAAATATGCATTGGAAAAGCAATTTAAAGTGGCGCTCGCCGCTCCTGACATGTGACTTTTCAAAAAAACGGCAGTTTGGGGCCAATTTTAGATACACAATGGCAAGCTGGTGTAAAAGTATGCCTAAAAATGAAGTTGATTGATACAAATTAGCATTCACTGTAGACCAAACGTGAGTGGAATTTCGGCTTGCGATTTCTCTTCGCAAGTAAGTAGCTGCAGCACAATCAATAGCTCATTTTGCTCGCCTCAACGTGATCGAGCGGTCGCAAAAAGTCATTTTTGATGAATATGATTGATATATCGAAAACCACTAAAATTGCGATTTTTGAAAAACAAAATTTGGCTAAATTTTTTAGACACTATCGATTTACCAAAAATCAAATTTTGCGACCGCTCGAAGATGACAAGGTGCATTTATGCGCCAAATTTTAATTTTTTCGCTGATCCAATTTTTTAAAATCGCAAGCCGAAAATTTGCATTTGTATTCACACGCACTACATTTCTGTCTCATGCAGAAAGTATTGCGTTAGTTCACAAAAAAATTATACCACACTCAATAAGGCCGTGTTTACATTGAGCTTTTTTCGCCATTTTCGGCTTTTTTTCAGCTGCTCGACCTCGAGCAGCTGCAAAAAAGCCGAAAACGGCGAAAAAAAGCTGGAGCAGCTGAAAAAAAGCTGGAACTGCAGCGTTGTCACGACAACGGAGCAGCTAGTCTATAGTGACCGCCATACTTATCTGCTTTTTTCAGCTGCTGGAGCATTTTTTCAGCTGCTCGAGCTTTTTTTCAGCTAGCCGGAAACGGCGAAAAAAGCTGCAGCTTTTTTCAGCTGGTCGATCAGCTGCAAAAAAGCTCAATGTAAACACGGCCTAAAACACCAAAAATTTTTATTTACGTTTCAGTAAAACACAACTGCTAGTGTTTTTCAGCCTTTCAAATTCATTACATACGTGTAAATGCACTGGCTTGTGAAGGCATTTCCGTGAAAATCTATTCTTCTTGACGAAATTTGCTCGAAAATGTTCAAAAAAATTTTATGTGATATGTACATCAAATTGAAGGAAATTCACTTCTGATCAACTTTTGTTCTTACGATTAGGTTTTAAAAGTATGCCCTCATTAATTTAAGGTTAAGGTGGCGCTCCTGAAATGTGGGTTTTGGCTATTATATTGAAAATGCGCAAAAAAACCATACATGGTAAGAACAAAAGTTGTTCAGGCTTGAATTTCCTTCAATTTGATGTGCATATCACATGAAAATTTTTTTGAACATTTTTGAGCTTTTATCAGCAAGAAAAATAGATTTTCACGGAAATAGCATTATAAGCCAGTGTAATTTACACGTATGGGATGATATTGGAAGACAGAAATTCACTAGTAGCTGTGTTTTACTTGAACATACTTTAAAATTTTCGGCGTCATATTGAGTATGGTGTAATTTTTTTGTAAAGTAAAGCAGTATTTTTTGCATGATGCTGAAATAAAGTGCGTGTGAACACAACCGCAAATTTTCGGCTTGCGATTTTAAAAAAAATGGCTCAACAAGGAAAGCTAAAATTTGGCAAATAAATGCGCATTGTTGTCTTTGAGCGGTCGCAAAATTTGATTTGGAGCAAATCAATAGTATTTAAGAAATATAGTCAAATTTATGTTTTTCGAAAATCGCGATTTTAGTGTTTCTAAATATATCGATCATATCCATTAAAAATGACATTTTGCGTTTTTTACGATCATGTTATGACAAGCGAAATGAGCTGTTAATTGTGCAATAGCTATCTAGCTGTGAAGAGAAATCGCAAGCCGGAATTCCACTCACGTTTGGTCTACAGTGATTGCTAATTTGTATCAATCAACTTCACATTCTGTGTTTGGGCATGCTTTTACACCGGCTTGCTATTGTGTATGTAAAATTGGCCCCAGACTGCCGTTTTTTGAAAAGTCACATTTCAGGAGCGCCACCTTAAGGGGGCGCTCCGGGAATCAAGGATTTGGGCCGTATTTTTTAAAAACAGCCAAAATGACCTATAATTTTTGAAGGAAAGTTGCCCAGAATACTATTTCTGATGTTTTGACGTGCATATCTCCATATCAAAAAGTTTGGAAAAAATTGGACAATTTACTGATTTTATTCGACTTTTACACAAATTCAGCAAGTAAGCCAGTGCATCAACGCTTTCTGAGGTTTTGCAAACAGACTTTACGTAGATTTTATTAGTCGTAATGAAAAATTAAAACAATTTTATTGCGTTTTGTGCAAAAAATTCGCATAAGAAACCATTTTCAGAAGCAGCAGACTCAAATGCAGGCTGTGTGAATACAAAACCAATTTTTCGGCATTCGACTATAAAATGCTGGTTAAATATTTTTCTACAAAATTTTGCACAGTTATAGCATTAGGCTCTGCGCAGTTGAACAATTTTTTAGTTTTTCAAAATAAAGCTTAGAAATTTTTTTATATGAATTTTATTGCTCAGACTTCGACTTCGAAAACACATAATGACATTTTTTATCCAAACCCGACATAAATGTTAAAAACCAAAATAATGTTCAACTAGAGAAGCACATAAGCTACATTTTGGTATATAAAGTGTGACTATACGTGATGTATAAGCAGAGTTATCGTTTGCCGAAAATCCACTAACGTTTGGTGCTCTGGGAGTCACGTGACATGATCACGTAATTTGAAATTTTGTCTCCAGTGTTCTTTTGTGCCATAGTACGTATATGAATAGTAAAGTTTGACATTTGCCAATTTTTTTGCTAGTTTTCGATGTAAACCCCGATTCCCGGAGCGCCCCCTTAAGTTTAAGTTTAAGTTTAAGTTTAAGTTCGTCTCTCGATTTTAATTAAGTTTAAGTTTAAGTTTAAGTTCTCATTTTGAAAAACAATTAAGTTTAAGTTAAAGTTGCTGCCTTAATTTTAATCTAAGTTTAAGTTTAAGTATTGGAAATAATTATTAGTAATTTAAGTATTCAAATAAGTTTTTCTGTTTTTTTGCTACTGTTACGTGTTTCAATGTTACTATGACACTGTACCTTCGTACTTGGGGGGGGGGGAAATCTTTTTCTCATTTTCTAAAATTACGCTTTCATATTGAAACACCCGCTATTTCACGTATCGTTGTCTGTAGGTATTTGCGGGTGGCCATTGTGAGAGGGCCTGTGACACTTTGAGTAAGCTTCATGGGGTGTATCGGTAATAGTAATAGGGGACGGTAGGCCCCAGAGAAAAATTGGCAATTTTTCTAACTTTTAGACCGAATTTGGTCAACTGAAGACCTATCAGATATTTTTTTGACAAAAACTAAAACAAAGATGGGAACGTCACACAGGGTTTTTTTTTCAAAGGAGGGGTTCATTGGTCATTCGAAATTTTTCAAGTATGCTAGTCTGTGTAACATATATATGTTACATACAATTGTTGCGGGGGTCTGGGGGCGGTAGCCCCCAGAAACTAGCGCTTTTTTCCAATTTTGAGATAAAATTTGTATTGGAAACTTTAGTTTAAGCCACTCTCGGTCGAGAAAACAGATTGATCGCGGGGGTCTGGGGGCTGCAGCCCCCGCCGCCCCCAGACCCAGCCCCCAGAAGCCAGAGCCGTTTAAGAATCCTTAAAAACAACGTTGCCTAGAAAAAGCAGTTTTCGCAACGCAACGAAACTAGAGTGATTGCGAGGATTCAAAGGCGGAGGTCATCGTCCCCCAGAAGCCAGATTTGTTCAGAATGTTGAAATAAAATTTGCAGTGAAAGAAAGCTATTTCATCAAGTTTCTATTTTTTTCTAATGGATTATGCCAATCCCTACTGCAAAAACTAAGACAGCTGCATACACAATTAGAAAATAGTACTAAATTGACCGACAGCAACTTTTAATAAATAGGAGCTCAGAAACCAAAATTAGATGTATCGGAAATTTTGCCTAGCGAGGCATTCAAAACCAAAGGTTTTTTGTTACTACTCACCATTGCCGTATTGGCGTGGTTAGGGCAATCATCATACCAACTTAACCAGGCATCCAGGGTAGAGTCCAGCTATGTGTATGGGGTTGGTTACCCAAGAACATCATAGACTGGAGTATGTACATATGTGTGTTGTGGAATTTTTGTACAAGTTAGCCATTTTATTTTAAAAACACAAACCCACTTTACCTTTTTATAGCGATCTTGACCAACTCTTATTATCGGGGTGTTAGCTGTTTTCGAGACCTCAACATACGATCCTGAGTTTTCTGACATTCACCAAGAGCACAAATTTGTATAGGACTGCTGTGTTGGTTTTGGAATTTGTATTGAAAATTTGATTTGTTTCACAGGCCGTTCTTCAAAATTGAAGTAATGAAATCGGATTTCTTTGGTTGATTTATTTACATTTTTTGTGAAACAAATAGGTTTAAATACGGTTTTTATGATCTAAATTCCAAATTAGTTCGGCAACGACTTAATCATTAGCACCTTTTGAATGTTGATCAAACAGCTGCTTCTTTTCATAAATGCGTTTCAAAGCATTGCTTGTTTTTCCTGGTTGGTGATCTCTTGCGTGCTTGTGTCGTTCTGTCAACTAACCCCTGACTGTTGGACTGTATTACGCCTTTCACCCCTCCGGTTTGTTTCATGCGTTTCGTTTATAAATAAAACATAACAACACCTTACCCTATTTCACAATCATCCTCGCATCTGCATAGCCATTCAACACGTTACCGACTTCACACTAAGTTAATGTACAAAAGATCAAATAAATAAATAAACCGTCAGTCTCTTATTTGACAACTACTGCTAGATCTTTCAGGCTTTGATAATGCTTCATTTAAAACCAAATGTCACATCAGCAAGCGTAGAAAACAAGTGGGTTCTGCATAATCTAGGTATACACTCACTTATGCCCACTTCCCACGCAGGTTTACGGTTTAAAGTTTATTGCTTAAGGTTTAAGGTTTAACGTTTCATTCACAATGGCAATTTAAGGTTAACCAATATTTGAATGTTGTATATTCATTGGCTGGATGCAGCAGCTTCGCCTACAGCTCGTAACTGATTGACTGAATGGAGAAGCTCCGCCTACAATTCTCAAACCTTAAGGTGGTACTAACAAATGTGCAGTGGTTTTTAATTTTTTGAAAAAAAATAGTTGATTCAAACTGTCTTTTTTGAAAATAAAGTCTGTGAAAAATTGATTCATATACCCAAAATCAGTAGCGTAGCCAGGATTTTCAAAAGGGGGGGGTTCAAAAAAAGGACTCCCTGAACCCCCCCCCGGCTACGCCCATGCACAAAATGGCAAATGAAGTTAGCGGGATCATGTGAAAAGTTCTAGGAGCAAGCCAAGCTAACAAGCCAAACTACACAACAGTAGAATGGAAATTTAACAGTTTTGACCACTTTTCTAAGCGCATGCGCAGCGCATAAACACAAAATTGAACATGAATAAACTTTTGCAAATTTTTTAGACCCAAAATGAAATTTTTTCAAATTGCTTATATTAGATATAGAACCCAAAATTTGAGTGTGAATAAACACTTTTTACTTTGAAACCGTATATTTCATTTAATAATTGACAAATCATAAAATCGTGCATTTTGGGTCTAGATAATTCACTTTCAAATATTTGTGCCATTTTTTGCATGGTTTTGTTCTTTAAACTCTTCAAAATGGCCAGATTTGAAAGTGCTTAAAACAGGCAAATTGGTCTACTTTTAACACGTGCGATACAAATCATCTTTACAATTGTACCATAAAACTTTGCTTAAGGTAGCGCTCAGCAAGAACAGTCATGTTTGTAACTAAATTCATGCATTGAGTAGCAATACCACTTTAATTGTATATCAAAGTGGGCTCAAAAAAACCAGTTACAATAGTTTTCCGCACTTTATTGCAAATGTGTCAAATTTTATGACCATGTCCAATTTCCTATTCACACTAATTTTGTTTTGAACCTAGCTCGGCAAAACCTCAACCGATTTTAATGATCTTGATGTCGATCGAAAGATCTTTTAAAAATCTAGACGTCAAAAGTCTTTGATTTTTGCGCGGCTGCCTCAGCGGCCGTGCATACTAAGTTCAGTCAATTCACTGAAACAAAAATTGCATGTAAATCATGCTCAGTTTCAGTGCATTGATTTTCCCTTAGTGATGCATATAAAGGTAGCTGTCTACCTGCCGCATACATGTTGTGCGAGCGCTGCCTTGCGTGTTTGTGTGTGTGTGTGTGTGTGTGTGTGTGATTGTGCGTGTGTGACAGTAGTGTGTGCGGTGACATGGCTACATGTCTGTTGGCTGTGCAAATTGACGTAAACCTGTTATTTTGTTTGACAGATCGGAGCACTAATTTGCATAAACTGTCTGCGATATTATGCAAGCAGTTTAACTATCAGTTTTGCTCCATTTTCAAAGTATACGTGTGTGAAAAAATAAAATATGCGTCGTGGCAGCCGGAAGTTTCCACCAGGGTGATGCCCAGTTTTTCAACTTCACCGGAGGGGTCGGCAGTCCGTGCACCACAATGGCATTTATGTTCTGTGCCTTGTCAAAAATTTTGCCAGCAACACAGTGGACAGGTCAAATTTTAGATCAGGCTTTGCAGTTAGGACACAGCTTGTATAATTTCTTGTGCAGTATGAAAAACTATCCTTGTGGACACTATTTGAATGTTGACGACTTACCCGAAAGTGGATTATTCAAAATCGGAGACAATCTTAACATGTGCATACAGTATCATTTGGTGAAATCTAGTGGACACTTTGGTTTGTTACATTGTCGGACACAACATAGGGAGCATGAAAACATCGCTGTTGATTTGGACCAGTGTATCACAGCAATCAGAGGACTAGCAAATTCCATTATATTATATCCCAGGCATATCAAAAGTGGACACGTGGCTAGCGTGCAAGACTCCCACATGCTATCGGTGCAAATTATTCCCAGTTTTGAATGCTCGTTCTGCTGCAACTGAATACAAGTGAGTCTCTGTGATGTTTGATAGTTCCTTATATAATGTTTGTAAATTCTCTATATTTGTTTGTAACACTGTGTACCTGATAGAAAATAAAAATTTCGTTACACCTTTCACTATGATCAATATGTCAAAGTAATCACTTTCAACGTTATCAATTACTCCAGTATGTATGCACATGAAACTTTTGCGTAGACTCCTATGAATTAGAGTATTGATTTTGTTGTGGTACTGCTTATTTTTAGTGTTTTTTCAGGTGCCTTTCTGCTTGCAAGAAGACGTACGCTGACGGTGGGGCCGGAATGGGTGTCAAAGTTTCGCTGGGTTGTATGCTTGGTCACCGCTTTCTGGAGGCGGTGTGCTTCTACGACGATGCCAACCGGATTTGTCCGATTCAGAAACAAGACACGAAAGACACGTTGATGAAGCAATTTTAGGACGTGATTGGCGGCAGTTTGGCTCTACGGGGTCATTTGGTTCAGGGCAATATTTTAAAAGTGGCCCCTCCGAAGCGAAACTTTAGTAACGGGACTGTTTTTATGTTTTTGTTATTTTTTGTTTGTTAAACGTTATTATTGTTTCATTTACAAGACTTGATTGGTTTTATTGTTATATTATTGTTTTTTAATGTTACTGTTGAGTAAAACTGATGACTGAGAGTGCAGGTATGAAACCATATTGAAGCCTAGTCACTGTGTGTACGTGTGCTTTTAAGATAGGTGACATGTCTGTATGAATCGATTGACGCTACTGAACATAGACAGTTTTGCACACTATTAAGCGACTTACCATAATTTGAGCACAAGGTTTAGCTTAATCGGACTTTTTGGGTGGGACCTTAATCAGATATTCAGGGCCCGATTTATCGAAGCGAAACGTTCGTCATCAGAAATGTTCGTCATCGAAAATGTTCGTCATCGAAAATTTTGGATTGATGGAAACATTTTCGATGACGAACATAACACTAAATTATAACAAATGTTCGTCATCGAAAATGTTCGTCATCAAAAATGTTCGTCATCGAAAGTTCGTCATCAGAAATGTTCGTCATCGAAATTTTTTTCGATGACGAGCTTTGGTCTTTTAGAACATTATTATGTTCTAAATGACAAAAGCTCGTCATCGAAAATTATTTCAACGGCGAACATTTCAACAGAGCTAGAGACATCCGTTGAAATGTTCGCCGTTAAAATATTTTCGACGACGAACATTTGTTTTTTCGATGACGAACATTTGCCATTTCGATGACGAACATTTTCGATGACGAACATTTGCGTTTTCGATGACGAACTTTTGCTTTTTCGATGACGAACATTTCTGATGATGAACTTTCGATGACGAACATTTTTGATGACGAACATTTTCGATGACGAACGTTTGTTATAATTTAGTGTTCTGTTCGTCATAGAAAATGTTTCCATCAATCCAAAATTTTCGATGACGAACATTTTCGATGACGAACATTTCTGATGACGAACATTTTGCTTCAATAAATCGGGCCCAGTTCAATTTATAGTCAAGCACGTGATCGGATTAAATAGAGAGAATGTTTCATTACGAAGTTCTATTTCTATTATATTAGTTCTATTCTATTAAAAGAACGTTTCAGATCGAGTCTACAGTTACATGCCTTTGATCAACTCCAGCCTTTAAGTTTGTACAGCATGGCGTCAAGTGAACTTGTGACGACCCTGAATAGTTGCATGGATTTACCCCACTTGCTGTTTAGAACATATTAGTCTACGCCGCGCTACATTTTACCGAAACGGTAAAATAAGACTCAAAGTTCTCGTGTGACAAACCTATACGCTCGTCCACAAAAGTAATTTATATAGTATAACCTACTTGAAAAATTCAGCAGTGAAAAGTTTTCCACTTCAAAAATATTTGAATTAACGTCTGCCAGATGCTTTCGCATATTGTCGACATGCTTGTGAGCAAGGGGGAGTGGCAAGTTTTTAAAATCGAGGCTCTGGGAGCGAGTGTCGCAAAAATTTGGGCAAGTGGGTAAAAAACAAAAAATGAAATATTTTTCTAAAAAGTAAGCAAAATTTTTAGTATTTTTGATTTATCAGAGAGAAAGATCTCTTGGACGAAGTGTTTAACACGGAAATCACCAAGACTTTTCATTTAAACAAAGAAAAACTGCCTATTCAAACCAGCCAATCACAAAAAGGTCACGTGACTCCCGAAAGGCAGCAATGAAAGGCCTGTCCCTCAGACCCCCGCGACCACTATTATTTGCACGACATTTTGCGTAAAACTTTTTCATGCAAAAAATTTTTAAAAAGCTAAATCTTCTGCAGACTGCGTGCGCGTTTTACCCCCCCCCCACCCGGTCGTCGACCATCAGTTCAGCCCTTTGCTTCACCCCCCGAGTTTTGTCAACGTTTTTCGAAAACCCACGTTTTTTCCTTTTAAACGTGTTTAAATGGAGTCAGAAGAAGGGAAGCATTTTTTTTCTGATAGAAGGGAAGCATTTTTTTGTAATAGAACCCCTATCCAAAATTTGTATTTTTTGAGCTATGACCCCTTATAACTGCATTTTCAGTGTTTCGGGCAGTGAACGTAGACCAAAGTTTGAAGCCAAAAATGGCTATAATCTGGTTTTGGATAGTTTTGAATGCGTTTTGATATTTTAAGGCATCGTGAGATTTTTTAGTACCAAAGCCAGAAACTGCTTCTGTAAACTCCAATGGCCCAAAAATTTAAAGTATTTTCTAGTGATAAGTAGTAGGATAGATACAGTTAGTCAATTGTGTTGCTCGGTAAGCCGCAATATTTAGTCATGAAGAGGGAATATAATTCAAATCATGCAAACATGTGCTGTGCAGATGAAGAAATCTGGGGAAAGGAGTGTGTCGACCGATGAGGGAGCCACACTGCCACGACATGTGTTAAAAAATTGATAACTCAGGGGTATAGCAAAAAATCTGGGTGTAAATTGCCGGTTTGGGTAAGTGAGAATTTACCGACATTTTTGCACGAATGCCATACATAAAACTTGTGTGAAAGTTGAGAAAAGTTTAGTATCAATCTGTGGACTGGTTAAACTTCTTTTCAAGGGATTTTTTTGAAGTGATGTTTGTTCTACCGATTGTATTTAACTAAAAATTACTACTACTGGTAGACCTACGGTTGTTCGTGGGCATGGAATATGGATCAAGATCAATAAACTTTGCATATAATTACTGCTTGTCCTGCGTAAATTTACATAGCAGGTCATTCCTTTTCAGGCCCGTAGATATATATTAGCATATATAACAATATAACAAAGTCAAGTTTGCATATCTCAGAATGGCTGTTGTTGCGGATTCAAGCTTACCTACCTTGTGCTTGTGGGCATCTTCAACCATGCCCTTACGCTGGCGATTCACGAATTTTCTCAAAATGTTGCCTTTGAAGATCAGCAGCCGTTAAGGTGTTAGCGGAAAACCAGAATGCTTGCCGGTTTCATTTGTGTTGAATACATAGTGGTAACAAGTGACTACTGACTAGTACGCATTATAATATTACATATTAATATTATAAATCAAATTGACAATTGTTCAACTTCAAGTAAGCAATTCATTTTTCCTGTTGCACCCCCAGCGCAACAGGTATTTAAATTTGTTCTGCTATAATTTGTGTGTGCAAAGTACCTTCTGTGTGTGCGGCTGTATGTTTTACTGTGGGTTTGTTGCACATTTTGTCTGCGTTCACTGCTGAAGACTGTGTGTTCGAGTGTTTACAGCGTGTTTGTTGTCTCGCTTTCACTGTGCTTTTACCTGCTGTGGCAGTCGTTGCATGCAAATTGTTGGGTTGCCGACCAATTGCGAAGCAAAGGCAACAGTTTTGTATCTGTCATGTTCATTCTCATTAAAATTGTTTTACTGCTTATGTCAGTCTTTTGTTGTTGTTGTTAATCAATTTTTTTGAGGCAATGCATTGCGGATATGGACCAATCTTTGGTAGAAGTTTCCCCCTTGATTACTAGCGCCTCCCACCTTAGTGACCTCCTGACTCCGAGGAACCCGGACCACGTGACCCTGAAACAATAAGTGTCTTCAGGGGTCAAATTTTTGAAATTGAAACTTTGATGTTTTTGGGGGTAATTTGACTCTATAAGCACAAATCTGAGGTACATTTTTGCGAACAATCCCTATAAAGCCCCGTATGACGCCTCAGGTACCCCCTAGGGGGTCCTCAGGGGTCAAATTCTTGAAATTGAGATTTTGATGTTTCTGGGTAGGTATTGGTAGGTATGGTATGATAGGTATTTTATGGACGGTATCCGCCGCACAACGCCGCAGCAGAGTGATGCTTAATTATTTTTAATGATGCTAATTTCAATTTCAATTTAATCCGTTTTTGCATGACTTTAGAAGCAGACAATACGGTATTGATGTTTTCGAATGAACTCTAAGTATAGCATAGAATTTCGGGAATCTATTTGGATAAGTGGTTCGTTACTTAGTTAGTTAGGTTTGTAATCATTTAGTTCGATACATAACAGGACATTTGTTAATTTTACTTTGCTGTATATAAACTATACCTGTATTCTTATTTTCAGAATGTCAGCAATTGCTGTATATAAACTAGAGCAGTATTCTTATTTTCAGAATGTCAACAATTGCTAACAGTGATCGGCGAAATGCCATTGCGGCAATCAAAGAACTCCAAATTTGGGATGCTAACGTTGTGTCAAAGCTAATGGTTGCAGAACCTCACCTGTCAACATTTGAAGAATGCAAGATATTTTTGGAGTTTGTGAACGAATGCGACGATCTAAAACTTCTGATAGTTCATCTAAAAAAATTTTATAGTCAAGCTTTTGTCAAGTTTTTAACCCACAAAACTTCTTTATCGTGGCTCAATTTCTTAGTTGATTATCAAAAAGTGGAGCTATTGAAAATTTTAACCGACAAAAACTATTTAAATTGACTTTTCACGATACCATTTGTCAGTCGATTATTTGCCTGCTGATGTGGTCTCTGCGATTCATGCTGTGGCTGCTGTCGTCTTTTGAACATGCAACGAGACTGTCAGCAATCATTTGTTTGAGGTAATTTTATATGATATATTAGCATAAATTAACGTTATATATTAGCATTTCTCCTTGTCTTTGTCCCCATCGTTTTGTCCCTAAGCAATTTTAAAAATACTGCATAGGCAAATAGTTTTTAGCATGAGTATGACGTAAATAAGATCACTATAGACCGCATACAAATAATTAGTTCAAATGCAGTCCTAAAGCTGGCTGACCGAAATTTGTCCTTGGCTTTGTCCCTGTAGAGTTAAGGACAAGTATGAATGGGCTTCATAGTGTAAATAAGTGGACGAGGGGTAGACTGCACGTTACACAGTTTCATAGGACCTGTTCACAAATTCGGATTAACTGGATTTGATTAACTGAATTGACTGGAATCACTCAGCACAGAAACATGAAAACTTTTTTGATTCGACACAGTTGCTCTTCTGTGTTAATTGCATAAACGTGCAAATTTTTGGAAAGTTAAGCAAATTTCTTGTCGAATTATTGTAGTTAATTCAGTTAATCTAAACCAGTTAATCCGAATTTGTGAACAGGTCCTATGAAACTGTGTAACGTGCAGTGTACCCCTCGTCCACTTACACTTGTATTGTATTTACACTATGAAGCCCATTCATACTTGTCCTTAACTCTACAGAGACAAAGCCAAGGACAAATTTCGGTCAGCCAGCTTTAGGACTGCATTTGAGCTAATTATTTGTATACGGTATATTTGTATATTTGTATAGCTAAATAGCGCAAATAGCACCCTCAGGTGCTATAAGCACTATCGAATAAAATAAAAATTTTATCTAAGTAAAAATAGCGCCTCCGGAAAAAAATAGCACCTGCCATGCGCTACTATAGCGCTGTGCTATTATAGCACTTTGATATTTTTCGGATTTTGAAATGTGCTATAATTTGCCGAAAATGCGCTATTTTCCGAAGCGCTATAGCCGCTATTTTAGGTGCTATATGCGCTATATAGCGCATATAGCGCTTATAGCATTGCGATAGCGGGGGGGGGGGGCGAGAGGGGGGGGGAGGGGTTGTGGGGAGGGGGGAGGGGAGGGGGAAGGGGAGGGAGGGTGGTACCTGTCGTAGCGTGAATAGCGCAAATAGCGGGGGTGGGGTGGGGGGGGCGTTTTTGAGCTGGAAACTATAATAGCGCATATAGCGCAAATAGCGCCTATGGGTGGGGGGGTGGCGTTTTTGAGCTGGAAACTATAATAGCGCAAATAGCGCAAAGAGCGCCTAGGGGTGGGGGGGGTAAAATCTCGTGCTCGCTTACACGCGACATAAGCGTAGTCCAGACTGCATTTAGCTAAGACTGCCTTTAGACTGCCTTTATGCATTCCACTATATGTGTTTGACTTTAATATAATGCGTAGCTGAATGGCTAATATTTACTCAGTAAACGCTTGACAATTATAGTTTTATAGTGAAACCGTTGTAATGTGAAGTTTTCAATAAAATGCTTTTTCATTGCTTACACACACAGACTTATACTGCTCTTTTGATTTATTTATGTAATGTATCACAGTAGGATGCAGGTTTAAGATTATCGCCTGTGAATTCGAAAACTGATGTGGTATTTTTTAGTAATTAATAGTAATATCAACGTTCAGTCTATTGATATGTATCACATCAGGTGTTTCAGTGTTTGCTTAGATATTGAATGTACAAAAACCTAACTAAAGCTATTTCAACTTTTTCATGCTCAGAGGATCATAGGAGATACCACATGATGAACTACCATATCTGGGGCTATGCAATTTGACTAGCCTATTCTAGTAACAGGATCTTTGAACTGTTTTTACAGAGAATAGTAGGTTTTCGCATTTCGCCGGCAGTTTTCAGTCCTACTGCCACACAGCGAAACCTATGCTTAATTAAGCAACCTGCAAATTTTTTCTTCAAAATTACTTTAAAATTATTATTTTTGAAATTGGAATGCAACTTCAGCAGTCCGCTTTTTGTGCATTAGATACAGCGGATATTGTAGTTTATTTCTAGCAGGCAACTGGAAACACGGTTGCTGTGTTATTACTTTAGGGTGAGGAACATTATTCCTGAGTGATGGCGCAAAACTTGCACAAACTTCCAACTTCGAGCGCTTATAACTAAAAAACGGTGTGCCCTAAACCCTAATCAACTGCCTATGTTTTGTTCACCATTCATTTTTCTACCGAATGATGGTTTTGCGATGTCTCTTCAACGCACGTAGCTCGAGCAATATCCAGAAAACTAGAAGGTGTCAGAATGAGGCTGTCTAGCCAGTGATACTCTGGGCATTAAAGGGTTAAAGACTCTATTTGTAGCATTAACTAGGGCATAAAACATTTTCGCTATTGGCTTTTCACACTTTATCTTTTAAAGTTTTTATGACGGTAGAAACTATTGGAAACAATATTTCAGTGTAATTTTCAAGACTCAGCTAAGACTACCTTTCAGAATACCGATTAACGTCAGTCTTGGGAGACTAGGTCTAGACCCAGTCTTGAGTTTGTCTTACATCTTTAGCGTGTGCAAAAATCCCCTGATATTTTGTAACGACGGCCTTAGGCTAGTTTTGTTAAACGTAGTCCAGACTGCGTTTAGCTAAGACTGCCTTTAGACTGCCTTTATGCATTCCACATCCACTATATGTGTTTGACTTTAATATAATGCGTAGCTGAATGGCTAATATTTACTCAGTAAACGCTTGACAATTATAGTTTTATAGTGAAAACGTTGTATGTGAAGTTTTCAATAAAATGCTTTTTCATTGCTTACACAGTCTCATACTGCTCTTTTGATTTATTTTATGTAATGTATCACAGTAGGATGCAGGTTTAAGATTATCGCCTGTGAATTCGAAAACTGATGTGGTATTTTTTAGTAATTAATAGTAATATCAACGTTCAGTCTATTGATATGTATCACATCAGGTGTTTCAGTGTTTGCTTAGATATTGAATGTACAAAAACCTAACTAAAGCTATTTCAACTTTTTCATTCTCAGAGGATCATAGGAGATACCACATGATGAACTACCATATCTGGGGCTATGCAATTTGACTAGCCTATTCTAGTAACAGGATCTTTGAACTGTTTTTACAGAGAATAGTAGGTATTCGCATTTCGCCGGCAGTTTTCAGTCCTACTGCCACGCAGCGAAACCTATGCTTAATTAAGCAACCTGCAAACTTTTTCTTTAAAATTATTACTTTAAAATTATTATTTTTGAAATTGGAATGCAACTTCAGCAGTCCACTTTTTGTGCATTAGATACAGCGGATATTGTAGTTTATTTCTAGCAGGCAACTGGAAACACGGTTGCTGTGTTATTACTTTAGGGTGAGGAACATTATTTCTGAGTGATGGCGCAAAACTTGCACAAACTTTCAACTTCGAGCGCTTATAACTAAACAACGGTGTGCCCTAAACCCTAATCAACTGCCTATGTTTTCTTCACCATTCATTTTTCTACCGAATGATGGTTTTGCGATGTCTCTTCAACGCACGTAGCTCGAGCAATGTCCAGAAAACTTGAAGGTGTCAGAATGAGGCTGTCTAGCCAGTGATACTCTGGGCATTAAAGGGTTAAAGACTCTATTTGTAGCATTAACTAGGGCATAAAACATTTTCGCTATTGGCTTTTCACACTTTATCTTTTAAAGTTTTTATGACGGTAGAAACTATTGGAAACAATATTTCAGTGTAATTTTTAAGACTCAGCTAAGACTACCTTTCAGAATACCGATTAACGTCAGTCTTGGGAGACTAGGTCTAGACCCAGTCTTGAGTTTGTCTTACATCTTTAGCGTGTGCAAAAATCACCTGATATTTCGTAACGACGGCCTTAGGCTAGTTTTGTTAAACGTAGTCCAGACTGCGTTTAGCTAAGACTGCCTTTAGACTGCCTTTATGCATTCCACATCCACTATATGTGTTTGACTTTAATATAATGCGTAGCTGAATGGCTAATATTTACTCAGTAAACGCTTGACAATTATAGTTTTATAGTGAAAACGTTGTATGTGAAGTTTTCAATAAAATGCTTTTTCATTGCTTACACAGTCTCATACTGCTCTTTTGATTTATTTTATGTAATGTATCACAGTAGGATGCAGGTTTAAGATTATCGCCTGTGAATTCGAAAACTGATGTGGTATTTTTTAGTAATTAATAGTAATATCAACGTTCAGTCTATTGATATGTATCACATCAGGTGTTTCAGTGTTTGCTTAATGTACAAAAACCTAACTAAAGCTATTTTAACTTTTTCATGCTCAGAGGATCATAGGAGATACCACAAGATGAACTACAATATCTGGGGCTATGCAATTTGACTAGCCTATTCTAGTAACAGGATCTTTGAACTGTTTTTACAGAGAATAGTAGGTATTCCCATTTCGCCGGCAGTTTTCAGTCCTACTGCCACGCAGCGAAACCTATGCTTAATTAAGCAACCTGCAAACTTTTTCTTTAAAATTATTACTTTAAAATTATTATTTTTGAAATTGGAATGCAACTTCAGCAGTCCACTTTTTGTGCATTAGATACAGCGGATATTGTAGTTTATTTCTAGCAGGCAACTGGAAACACGGTTGCTGTGTTATTACTTTAGGGTGAGGAACATTATTTCTGAGTGATGGCGCAAAACTTGCACAAACTTTCAACTTCGAGCGCTTATAACTAAAAAACGGTGTGCCCTAAACCCTAATCAACTGCCTATGTTTTGTTCACCATTCATTTTTCTACCGAATGATGGTTTTGCGATGTCTCTTCAACGCACGTAGCTCGAGCAATGTCCAGAAAACTAGAAGGTGTCAGAATGAGGCTGTCTGGCCAGTGATACTCTGGGCATTAAAGGGTTAAAGACTATATTTGTAGCAATAACTAGGGCATAAAACATTTTCGCTATTGGCTTTTCACACTTTATCTTTTAAAGTTTTTATGACGGTAGAAACTATTGGAAACAATATTTCAGTGTAATTTTCAAGACTCAGCTAAGACTACCTTTCAGAATCCCGATTAACGTCAGTCTTGGGAGACTAGGTCTAGACCCAGTCTTGAGTTTGTCTTACATCTTTAGCGTGTGCAAAAATCACCTGATATTTCGTAACGACGGCCTTAGGCTAGTTTTGTTAAACGTAGTCCAGACTGCGTTTAGCTAAGACTGCCTTTAGACTGCCTTTATGCATTCCACATCCACTATATGTGTTTGACTTTAATATAATGCGTAGCTGAATGGCTAATAGTTACTCAGTAAACGCTTGACAATTATAGTTTTATAGTGAAAACGTTGTATGTGAAGTTTTCAATAAAATGCTTTTTCATTGCTTACACAGTCTCATACTGCTCTTTTGATTTATTTTATGTAATGTATCACAGTAGGATGCAGGTTTAAGATTATCGCCTGTGAATTCGAAAACTGATGTGGTATTTTTTAGTAATTAATAGTAATATCAACGTTCAGTCTATTGATATGTATCACATCAGGTGTTTCAGTGTTTGCTTAATGTACAAAAACCTAACTAAAGCTATTTTAACTTTTTCATGCTCAGAGGATCATAGGAGATACCACAAGATGAACTACAATATCTGGGGCTATGCAATTTGACTAGCCTATTCTAGTAACAGGATCTTTGAACTGTTTTTACAGAGAATAGTAGGTATTCGCATTTCGCCGGCAGTTTTCAGTCCTACTGCCACGCAGCGAAACCTATGCTTAATTAAGCAACCTGCAAACTTTTTCTTTAAAATTATTACTTTAAAATTATTATTTTTGAAATTGGAATGCAACTTCAGCAGTCCACTTTTTGTGCATTAGATACAGCGGATATTGTAGTTTATTTCTAGCAGGCAACTGGAAACACGGTTGCTGTGTTATTACTTTAGGGTGAGGAACATTATTCCTGAGTGATGGCGCAAAACTTGCACAAACTTCAAACTTCGAGCGCTTATAACTAAAAAACGGTGTGTCCTAAACCCTAATCAACTGACTATGTTTTGTTCACCACTCATTTTTCTACCGAATGATGGTTTTGCGATGTTTCTACAAAGCACGTAGCTCGAGCAATGTCCAGAAACTAGAAGGTGTCAGAATGAGGCTGTCTAGCCAGTGATACTCTGGGCATTAAAGGGTTAAAGACTATATTTGTAGCATTAACTAGGGCATAAAACATTTTCGCTATTGGCTTTTCACACTTTATCCTCGATTTTAGATTTGAAACTACATAAAAAAATTTGGACCAAAAATTTTGCGCAAATATGAGGGCTAGCACTATCCCAAGTTTCAATTTGATAGGTTATATATATATATATATTTGGTCTGTGCTAGACCTGTCCAACTAACGGCTATTTATTGCTTTTTCTGCGCACTTTTGACTATGTGAATGCACTGACAAACGCACTGAATGGAGAACTGATATTTTACCAAGGTAGTCAGGTAGTTGCAGGAATGTAGCCTAAATAGAACGACTAGTCCTAACTTCTAACAAAATCATGAATGTACTCTAAAACTCAGGTGGTAATTTAGGTTAAAGTTTGAAGTAAGCCTAAAATCAATGACTGTTAAGTATTTATAAATTTGCTACACTGAAAAACCTACTGTAGATTCTTGGGTGCTCCTGTGGTCTGAAAGTTAGCGCCTTGAACGGATAAGCCGAACGTTGGCAATTGGTAAATCCCCGCGTGTAACGGGAAGCCGACTCTAATCCATTAATCACTATTAACAATTGAAATTGTCTTTAAAAATTTAGAGTGTAATTTGAACAAAACGGGTTTAGAGTATAGGCTTTTGAGCCTGCTCACAAATAAATAATACCTCGCATTGTGTTTGGCGGTATTTGCTGACTTAGCTTAGTGGCCTACTCCGTTACAAATTTTGGGGCTCGTCCGGGAGCTGTATATATATAAGTGGTGCTGTTAACGCGAAACGTCGTACCTGTATGGTTAGAACCCCACCCCTCACAAGAAAATCGTCTAAAGTCGACTACAAGTGTCCCACTACTACCTCCAAAACGGCTGCTTCTGCCTCGACTCCACCTGAAACCTTGGCAGGAGATATCCAGCAGCGACTCGAACAGCAGCTTTACGCGATACACCAGCATCGAGCTAATATTGCGAGCTTGACTGAGAATTACTCGCACCTGTCCGAAGCGTTTGCCCACTTTAGTTCTGATTTAACGTCAAAAGTATACGCGGTCACAAGCGAAATCGAAGCCCTGAAAGAAATACCGCTACCCGACTTACAGAACGAGATAAAAGCCATCCGTGCCACGGTCAATGAACTGTCTACGAGCCAACCACTAACTCCGGAGCAAAAGTCAGAACTTAACGAACTTAAGAACGTATTTAGCCGCGTGTCGTGGCCAAATATGGAAAAGTTTTTAATTCCCCCGAATCTCTTACCATCCTTCGAAGGTAAGCCAACAGACAACATCAAGGACTGGTTCGTTACATTTGACCTCCTGGCTTCCGCATTCAACATTGCGAACTACCAGAAAACAAAATTGATCCCTCTCTATTTGAGGGGACCCGCTCGAAAAAAATACATAGATAATATCCCTGAAGCGGTTAAGCAAGACTATGATCGGCTCAAACCTGCTCTAACTGCGTTACTCCAACGTAAGGAAGCAGAAATGGTCTCCAGTCTCCACCTAATTTCAAGACAACAACGACCTCACGAATCTATCAGCGATTTTGCGTGGGCTCTTCAACAGCTTGCTGATGAAGGACATCCGAACGTGGAGACTCAGGCTAAGGAAACGTTCCTGTTTCATAGTTTCTTACTGAACCTGAATCCCTACTACCGGATGTCTCTAGTACCCTTGAATCCAGTGGATTTTACGGACGCAGTTAAGAAGGCACAGCAATTCGAAGCCCTGGAAACCATGCATCATTCCCCACCGGTCGTTAGTGCAGCTGCAGCCCTAGCGACAGCAACCCCCATTTTCCCGGTGGTTCCAGTTAACAGTTCGAACCAATCGTCACTCAGCGAAACCGTAGACGATTTACGCCGGCAGATACGCCGATTCAATTTGCGCCTAAACGAACAGGAAAACAATAGACCGACAGCACGGAGATTTTGTTCTAATCAAGAAGTACCCACAAGCATTCTCAGAAACCGTTTCACCCTCGATGGTCGACCATTATGTCATCGTTGTAATAGACCATGTCACTATGCAGCGTCGTGCACACAGAAACAAGTTTCCTACGCTCCTCAGGGCTGTTATAATCATCCCCGCAACGACGCAAGGAACTTTGGCGGGAATCATGGGTTCGACCCCAGACGATCGCGACAAGTCAATGCCCTCCTCACGTCATCGGACACCACGGGTGTTCCAAGCGAAGTTACAGTCTCCGACGCCTCATAGCCGCCATCTTCTGCCTTACTACACCAAGAACTGTACCAAGAGCGGCAGAATTCTATCATTTTAGCAGAACAAAACCAGCGTCTGGTGGAGCGGCTGAACCAACCGAAACCAGTTCCCGACCATGTCGTTGGTGCAATCAAGAGTGAGACTAAGACACTCTACATGATACCTAAAAGCGGGAACGAGTCGGATCACCGCGCAGATAGCACCCTAACAAAATTCAAGTCAACATCGTCACGTTTAATCAACGTTCTGCCATATTTACTCATTATGTGCTTAGTCTTTCTTGCAAGTAACCCCGCTGAAGCTGTTTTGCGACCTTCAGAACACCCCATGATCTGCCAACGATGGAAGACAAGTCTATTTGGCGCTTACCTGAACCACTCACTTGTCACGCACGATTTACTGGTCAGCCCTCTGAGCCTTTGGTAACAGATCTGCTCCTCTATAAAAGGAATTATATACAGTATCGAAGCACAGCGTGGAAATGTAAGAAAATAAAACAAACAGTGAAAACTTTTACTTATTTCTTCGACGACGAACACCTAAAGGAAGAAAGTAAAACGGATATTCGCGTTGATGCTGACGAGTGCTATTCTAGTGGTGGAGTGGTACAAGTGTCCTGAAGGTGCTCTTGTAGAAACAGGAGGACTCTGGGAGACTAAGAATGAATTACAGTGGTGATACCCAGGTGGGGGCATGCATTGCTGTTATTGGAAAGAATTTGAAGCGACCAATTGTTACCTTCACAATGCTTTCGTCTACAAACGACACTATTCGGCTACTATGGAGAGTACGGCTGGTGACGTTTCGCATTGTACCTATCAATCTGGAGGGTGTCAATTACAGGATGGATCATATCTATTTTGGAAACCTGACGCCCCTGAACCATGTGAATACCTGCCCTGGCAACCCCTAAGTGGGCACCAATGGGAGGACAACTGGCTGTCTGAAGATGGAAATCTCGCCCTAACATTTACGCATCAGCTCATTACGAAAGATTGTGACGGACTGAACATATAAATCAGTGACCAAGGAATTCCGTTTCGGGTCCTTCAACAGATCCTGTATTGGCTTAATACATATAGAAGTCGTGCCAAACGGCAAGCGGATGAACAAACAGCCGCCGACAACGAAGCTGCCCTGCAAAAGATATTAAAGGATGAAAATCATAGCACAATTAAGGGCTGGGCATCTCGAAACGGCCTCATCAATTCTGATGTCTTAGCATCATCATTACAAGCCCTCGCATTGAAAGAAAAACACCATATTCGATTTGCTTGCGAGCATGCACTAAATGCTGTTTGTAAAATTTCTGCAAACACCCTTGAAATACTGAAAGCTGACCTCTTGGCTAACCCCACACTTGCGGTAAGAGCAATACTCCAAAGAACTGAAGTGATAGCGAAAGCCGGGGGGCTCGCCGTCGAAGTATGGCCTTGCCAACGACTCGGAGCAGGACAATATTGGTTATTACCTATGAACGATACCTGTACTAAGGAAATTCCACTGCGATTCCATTTGCATGGGGAAACACACAATGGTTATATGGATCCCATTACCAATATTGTCCAAGTGTCCAACCCTACGGACTACCTGCCAACTGTGCTCGCGATGGCGAAATACCTTTTAGTCTACAAAATAAAACATTTTTATATCATCGAGACGGTACGTATACGGAAATCACCCAAGCCCCAGAGTTGCGAGTGTTCGATTGGAATTTCAGCGCACCGTGGGCCTACGAACCCACTATTTTTCATCAAATAGTAATGTACAACTGGTCTGATCTTCAGACTCAAGTTTCGTTAAATGAACTCATTGGAGGATTAGATTACCAGCGAAGAATTCTGGAGGCTTTGGGTGCCCGGAGAACATATAATGGCTCTATTGAGCAATCATCACGCAGTTTCGTAAGCCATCTAATGCAACAAGGCTATTTCGGATTTCTGTATGGTCTACAAGTTAATTTGGTTCCAAGTGTGGGTGTTTCTATGTTGCCTATATGTAACTCTCGGATTTTTCGCCCTCCACTGTCTCCCTTCCAGAAACGTGCTACAGATGAATGCTGCCTACTGCCTACCTTTTATTGGACGATGCTTAGGCAACGCTACGCAACGAGTAGGGCAAACGGCGGCGTACGCAGTGTCCTTGGCTACCTCTCGACGGACGTCACCGACTACATCGCATAGGGGTGTAGACAACGGAACTATGCAGCTCGTATCTGCGGCAGACGAATTTATCGAACTCCCTCTATTAAAGAGAGAAAATCAGGAAACAGTCGCTATTACAGAACACTCCGTTCCAGTTCAAGATGTGTCGGTCCCGTTCTGTTCAGATCAATATTTACCTCCGATACCACAGTCGCCTGCTACGCTTACTACGTTCGCTCCTTCTGCTGTTACTGACTTATACCCGTCTGCAACGACCACGGTCACCACCAGTAACGTGGGTTGGCGACCGCCACCTACACCCCATCCAGCTTTGGCTAGGCTCGCCGAACGAAAACCCCCTGCGAAGACAAGAAAACCTAAGTCTAAACATATATCGGTTGTAAATACTCCAACACATACTACCAACCATATGCTGTAGAAGTTCCAAGACGAAGCGAATCTTTGGTTCTTTGCACAGTAAAAACTAACGAAACTACCAATGAGACCATCTTCGAACCTAATGAACTACTTCTGGACAAACTTGGCCTTTACGCTGCCAGGATGATGCTACCCCCGCTGAAGCGCGGGGCCGAAGTATATGTCCGCGTTCTGAACCCAACGTGCTATCCTGTTCAAATCTTTGCGGAGGCCTGCTTGGGCAGTGCCGAGCCAGGTAACCTATACACTGGGGCGCTCCCGGCAACTAACAGAATCCCCATCAACGCCAGCGTGAATTTCATCAAGAAGACCCCTAGCCAACCTGATACCAGCTTGATCCATCTTAGTAGCAATTTTGAAACAAAATACAAGTGGCTGGACAGTCAACTCGATCTTTCCGGATCAGACCTGACGAAGCAACAGGAAACCCAGCTGAAGACGGTTTTACTGGAGCATCACAAAGTATTTGTTGGGCCTGATGGGAAACTAGGAAAAACACACCTGGTTTAACACCACATTGACACAGGAGATCACCGGCCAATCAAGCAGGCGCAGTATCGCCTGCCAGTTGCTCAGCGCGCTGAAGTTGAGTCTGAGATTAAGAAAATGGAAGAAGATGGCGTGATCCGCCCCAGTCACAGTCCTTGGGCCAATCCGATAGTGCTAGTGAAGAAAAAGGACGGTTCGAACAGATTCTGCGTAGATTATTGCAAAGTAAACGCCATTACAAAAAAGGACGTCTTTCCCTTGAAGCGGATTGACGAAATATTAGACGCCTTGGGAGCAGCGAAATGGTTCAGTACCTTAGATATGGCGAGTGGGTACTGGCAAATTGGAGTAGCTGCCGACGACATCGAGAAGACAGCTTTTCGCTCCCCCCAGGGATTGCACGAATTCTCAGTAATGCCCTATGGACTATGTAATGCGCCCGCAACTTTCCAACGATTGATGGACATACTCTTATCTGGATTAGAATGGCAAATTTGTCTTGCGTACATGGACGACATAATCATTTTCTCCGAAACGTTCGAGACTCATTTAGAGCATCTCATTACCGTCTTCTACCGACTTGAAGAGGCGAACCTGAAATTAAAACCATCCAAGTGTTTTTTTGCACGCAAAGAAGTCCGCCACCTTGGGTACGTTGTATCTCATAAAGGAGTCAGCACAGATCCAACGAAAATTTGCAAAGTGTTAAATTTTCGTACGCCCACCAACGTCACGGAGTTGAAAAGTTTTCTAGGACTTTGTTCCTACTATAGAAGGTTCATACCAATGTTTGCGGATATAGCAGAACCATTGCACAGGCTACTGAGAAAACACTTCAAATGGACACCCGCTTGTGCGAAAGCATTCGACGACATGAAGCTAGTCCTGACATCTGCACCGGTCTTACGATACCCAGACTTTTCACAACCTTTCATAGTACAGACTGACGCTAGTGGGACTGGTTTAGGAGCTGTACTATCCCAACTGTTTGCACAAGAAGAACATCCAATTGCATATGCGTCACGTGCCCTGTCTAAAGCTAAAAAAACTATACCATACACAGAATATACTATAACTATAAAACAAGTAGGCCCCAAGAGGGGCAAGGTTCCTTCCCCGGTGTCTACCTTTCAGGTTTAAACGAATTGGTTCTCTATTCCATACTTACCGTAAGCTATACTTTGTATCTTACTCTACTTTATAACTAGCATATAATTACTTAATCTAAATACTTATTACGTACAAAAAGTGCTGCAGGATGTTAAGCATCCCGCTGCACGAGCCGTTTGGCTCAAAAGTGACACTTTGATCTGAGCTGAGCAAATCAGCTCTAAGAACAAGAAGCGATAAACAGTATTTTCTAATGGCCGTTATATACTGCTGGTGAAACATCCCGGTGCCGATTTTAAAAAAGTACAATGTTACAGCAGTGTACAGCGATTGATTTTTCTGCATATACGCAGACAAAAATCAGCACTCAGCTCCCAAGCTGAAAATACACGTAGAACATACTGGCCATGCAGCCTGCTCAGTAGCGTTAAACGCTATGAGCAGTTGATTTCAAAACAATAGTTCCTTCTCTAGAAGGAACAAAAAACTATACCATACACAAATATACCATATACAGAACTCGAGTGCTTAGCTGCCGTCTATGGCATAAAGATATTTCGTCATTATCTGTATGGACATCAATTCACACTACTGACCGACCATTCTGCCCTAAACTGGCTCCTTTCTAAGACCGAGCCATCAGGTCGTACCGCAAGATGGGTTCTGTCTCTCCAAGGGTATGACTACAAGATTAAACATAGGCCAGGCTCAGCCAACAGGAACGCGGATGCCTTATCCCGACTGCCTATTTCCGATATTGACAAAAATCAGGTACAAGTACTGGCAGTTGCAGTGAACGATATTCACGGCCGAAAATTTGCAGAAATGCAGCGAAGTGACCAATTCCTTCGTCACATGATCGAGTACCTCCATGACAAGAGCCTCCCGGAAAACGTAGAAGAAGCTAAGAACATTGTTTGTAGTGCACCGCGGTACGCTCTCAAGGATGGGATCCTTATACACCTGTATCCGAAGCTACAGCCTAAACAAATCTTGTTTGAACAAGTAGTTGTGCCACATCAGTTGCATGCTGAATTAATGGAGGCGTATCACGACGAACCCCTTGGTGCTCATTCGGGTCACCAACGAACATATTTACGGCTTCTGGAGAAATATTATTGGGCAGGAATGTAGTCTGACGTTCGTGAGTGGTGCCGCGTGACATGTCCCGGTTGTCAATCCCGAAAACAACCTAGAACTAAACCAAAGTAAGAACTAGTCACTATAATATCCAACAACCCGTTCGACATGGTCGGAGTCGACATTCTGGGTCCTCTTCCTACGACCGCTTCCGGCAACCGCTTTATCGTCGTCTATATGGATTACTTTACCAAGTATCCTGAATGCTCAGCAATCCCCGATCAGACAGCTTACACGATAGCGACGACCTTTGTACGCGATATTCTGTGTCGCCACGGTGCCCCGCGAAGCCTATTAAGCGACCGAGGTACAAACTTTCTGTCTGAACTGATTAAAAGCGTTCTCGATATCTGCGAAACGCGCAAGGTCAATACCAGCCCGTACCATCCTCAATGCGACGGGTTAGTAGAGCGCTTCAATCGCCCTCTTATCGATATGCTCACCACATATGTCAATACCACATCAACAGACTGGGACATCTACCTCCCACTGGTGCTATTTTCTTATCACAGTACTAAGCATGAGTCAATTGGCGAATCACCATTTAGGATGCTCTACGGCAGAAGTCCTACTATGCCTATCGATATAAACTTCGTACCCAACCGAATTAATTATATAGACGAGCCGACCTATGCCGAGAGATTGCGTGCCGAGATGAATCTCACCGGGGACATTGCCAGAGATCACTCGAAAAACACGAGAGATAAACAGAAATACTACTACGATCGCAACACTCACGAGCACCACTACGATGTTGGCGATTTAGTAATCCTACACACGCCTAAGCGTCGTAAACTGGCTCTACGGTGGGGCGGCCCCTTTCGTGTCCTGGAAAACAGACCCCCGAATGTGCTCATTGCCCCTTCTTGCAATAGAAAATCCGAAAAAACAGCAGCTAGTCCACCATGAAAGGCTAAAACCATATATCTATCCCTACAGCGTAGAAAAACCCCACCGTACAGAAGGTCAGCTTTAAAACACAACCGCCTCAACGTTCGAAACGTTCCCACGCGAAGTGTCGCCATTTGAAAAGAACGCTGAGGACGACCCCGTGTCAACATAAAAAGGCGTGGCATCGGAAACTCGGCGCTCGACCCGGACTCGACGCCAGACAGAATTTTATCGGCCGCTATAACGTTTTGCAAATAACAGATATGTTGTATAGTTCTGTACAAAGCATGATAACGAAAACCAGCACTTATTGCCCTTCTCTATACTGTCTTGTAACTGTTATTACTATTATTATGAATGATTCTGCCATTCGTTCATATTACTACTTTCCCTTTTCGGCGTCCACCAATGTTTTCCTGACCGTAGCATTACTATATTTGTGCTTGCGCGTACTCTATATTGGCACTTTTGGCGTCCTACGGTAGACCCAATTACACCAAAATGTAAATCAAAATGGTCCACGATAATCAGTATATATATCGCCAAAAAGAAATTAATCTTTCGAAATTGATTGTCCGACGGTGTCCAGCATGAAGAATTTGGTGTTTCGAAATAACTACTTTACTACGGTACTAACGTCTTATACGCTGAACTTCTGACTACAGTCTTAACGTACTGTCTGACCACACGCATATGCTGCGTTTCTGTTTCGTAGTAATTCGTTTTTACTAAATACTCATACCGTATTAACTAATATTGTAAACCTCTAAAAAGATAATTTTATTTTTTGACGCTCAAAAATCCGTTTATGTACTCGTTCTAAAAATGCCCCTTTACCAGACGTTGTAATTGCAACTTTGTTTTAGACTTGTAAAGTGCAACAGGACTTATATTGGCTACGCGGAGATCATGTTGGTTACCTTCTCACTGTAGATATATTATCGATTTACAATTATTATTACCTCATTACGGTTGAAACTATTTAAATTAATCTTAAAATATTCGCCTGACTTTTCCCATAACGTGTAAAAACCGCCCTTGCGGATTCGCTAGTTCGTGGGACTTAGAAGTGGACAACCAAAACACGAGCCCTTTCGAAAACTGCAAATTCGTGTGCGGACGGTGTTTTGCGAATAATGAGTTCACGTTTAACTGGTCCCAATCGGTACCGGTGCAGCCTCAGCTCGGGCCACCTTTAAAGCAGCGCCTTTTAGATTGCAACGGCTCGGAAACCAACAACCATTATTGTCACATGGCCTCTAGGTAATTAGGGATGCTACAAATCTCTGATATGTGCGGCTCCTGTAATCTCTTAACTTCTAAGAGTGCAGTCAGAGATTTGTTGCACTCTCTGAACACACGGTAAGCATAGGCGAATTCGACGCAGCGTGCACTCAAAGATTTGTCGCACGCTTGCTAGAAGTAAGAAAGAACCTTAAAAAGAACGCAAAGAATCGAACCATCGAGCAGCAATCATCAAGGTCCGTAGTCGTCCATCGTAACCACTCGACCACGGCTGCTTCAGAACCAGTTAATTATAACCCAAGTTGTGATAAAATTAAAGTGCGTACAGTGTGAATGGCTGTCGTAGTCTAATTTTAGTTACATACCTAGGCTTGTTTATAAACACCAGTTACTTAGTTGTTCCGTCTCAATAATAATGTCATTTATTATTATTCTGTTTAATAACTTCTCTCTAACTCAATAATGTTGTTATTTAAACATTTGCCATCCAAGGTAGCGTAGCCGAGTGGTCTAAGGCGCTGACTTTGAAACTATAAGTCAGTTGTGCGTGGGTTCGAATCCTACCGCTACCAATATATTTTTTTCACCTGTGTTAAGGCCATGTGACAAGTCTGTTGTAGCATGGCTAGCATTGACACTCAGATATTAGTATGCAACTCTGCTTGGAAAGCCCTCGTGCAAAGCACTCGTGCGCTGCGCGCACTCGTGCTTTGCACTCGGAGCTTTCCCGCGCATCGTGCATACAAATATCTGAGTGCACTCGCAGCCATGCTACAACCCTTACTTGTGCCGTGCCTGTTGCCACTAACCCTCCAGACCTTAATCAACCATGGGAACCGATAGCTCCATCGGGTTCAGCTGACCTAGCGCGCGTACACCTCGAAACTCTAGGCCAGTTTTTGATGAACAACGAGCTAATCGGTGGCGAACCGAATGAGAACAATAAAGCCGAACTGGGTGTCCCAATCAACGGATCGCACATAGCTGGAGGCGAGCCAACCCAGTCGGAACACCTAGCAACGCATCCCAAGCCAGCGCCACAACCGCCAGCCGAGGCGCCATTAGCTCAGCCACGGAGTACTGCCAGTAACGCTGTCAGTCCTTTCTCACCGGACGGCGACATCATTGTAGTCTCAGCGCCAGCTAGCCCAGAAGTAGAATCTTGTGCAGGCACGGATATAGTTCAAGGGAACCAAAAAGCAGCTGGGGGAGTGGGGGGACACCAGTACAGGACGAGCAAGACGTAACTACTGTGTTTTCCGGGCCGACGGGAGACCCGGCTAATAGCGGGGCTAGGGTCGTAGAGGACGCAGTGTCCCACGTTTCGCCCTCAACGGACCAGGGCCACGACTCGCGCAATGGCCAAGGCGACAGTTGGTCACAAACAGAGACATCAACTAATGACGACCTCGCATTAGCCGCAAAAGCTGTTAATTTCTTAGATAATGGAGCGTCAAGCGGCATAAACCACGCCCATAACAAACGGCAGCGGTGCGTGGTGCAACAAACTGCCGCATGCAACGTCGTGTTTGTTATTGCTTGCGTTGCGCCAATTGCGGTTTGAACCCCAGTGACGACACTCGCCTGAAACCGCGCCACTGCCCTGATTACGTACAAAGAAAAGAGCTCAAAGACGACTGTTTCTACTGCGCAGGCACGGACACACAGTCTAGACTGTGCCGATGCCTAATTTGCATCCAATGTTACCTCATCGAATGCATTTGTGAAGAACCGCGTCCCGGTATTCTTGCCTGCCGCTACTTCGAGGTGGAATTGCCCCAGAACGTAACGCGCGAACTTGTTTATTGCTCCCGTAACGACATCCCTATACAGAGTCAACAAATAGTTAATCTGCCCCCCCTAAACCAATCCCTGCAACACACAATCAACGAACTCCAGCAGCAATTCTTGCTCAAAACCGAAGCTGCTGGTTTGCCCCAGTGCGAAACGTCGCGTTCAGGTCGTTTTAATATAATAAAAAATTCACTCGCACAGTTAGGCCTTCAGTTGGAAAACTCCAGCGACTATTGTTTTTTTATACACGCATTGTATATGTTTTGGAGCTACTACAAATCCGAACCCAACAACGGTGGGCCAAACCGCCGACTTTTTCTGCGACGCATTTTTGCTCTCCTATTGGTACCTGGGTCCTCTAACATCAACCCCGGCAATTTGTCCTCCTTGTTGGGGCAACTCTCGTCTAGGACCCTATCTAAGCCCCTTGAAACTTTAGACGACGACGAACTTGCTTTGCTCATGCACTTGTTGTATGGGGTATACTTTTACCTGCAAAGCAATCGTCAATTTCGGAACGCACTGCGGTGTTTATTAAAAAGTAGTTCTATTCAATTGATACGCAAATTTGAAAAGGGACAAATTCAATACTCGGAAGTTTATTACCGCTTTCGAATTTTGACGCTCACCCAGCCTGGGTCAGACCCAGCCATTATTTACCTAGAGGACACTGACCCTGAAAATACTGACTAATTACGCCATTAATCTACAGGGGACACCTATTTGCTAATTTACAGTGTTGTATATATAGGCTGTGGACCGGTGGCGGTCTGAAACCTACGGTGAATTTTGTATAAAGTTGTAACTGGCTGAAAATTGCCAGAGGGAGACATTGCACTAACTTTTTTTCAAGGGGAGGAAGATGTAACGGGAAGCCGACTCTAATCCATTAATCACTATTAACAATTGAAATTGTCTTTAAAAATTTAGAGTGTAATTTGAACAAAACGCTGACTCCCGCCCCACTTTTTGTGTAATAGTTACGCCTGACTAGTTACGGCCTTGCTGGCCCCTATATAAAGTGGAATTTCTGAAACAAAAGTAGTGTGCAGTGTAGCGCCTGAGTTGGATTGTGCACGACGCTCTCCAAAGCTCTTCATTGCTCCTAAGACAATCTGGCTTTGTTAAAAAGAAACCTAGTTCGGCGATACTATCTTTGGTAAAGTACGTATTTGCGATGTGTGGTATAGGCCTTCGGGCTTGCCCGTGTCGGGTATAGATCTCCCGATCTGCCCAACTCCTCTCCTAGGATTCCCCTATTATTCGTTGTGATACATACTGGGTTTAGAGTATAGGCTTTTGAGCCTGCTCACAAATAAATAATACCTCGCATTGTGTTTGGCGGTATTTGCTGACTTAGCTTAGTGGCCTACTCCGTTACACGCGGGCCACGTCCACACATGTGTAGCTGACGAAATCTGGGAGAGGGGTTGTGCTACACGAACTTGTGATATATAATTTTGTAGAAATTAAGGGGGTGCTAGCCCTCGGCTCCTCCTAACCCCACACGATCACGACGATACAAAGTATAACCAACTACAGAGCAAGATCTGTCATCCTCAATGACATCAAACCATGTTTCGGTTAGGAAGATACAATCAGGTTTTTTGTTAGAATTAAATACTTGAAGTCTTAATTCATCAATTTTGTTTCTCAAAGACATACTGTTGAGTAACCAACAACAGGGGGAAACACGTCGAGTACTGTTCGAGGGTGACAGATCCTATACCTCCACATTCACAATAGACTTGGCAACTTTATCAAAAAAATTTCCATGTCGTATTACAACATTTTTGTTGTGCCCCTCTTTCTGTCGATATTTTTTCAATCGTTGACGGTGTAGCAGATCAGCTTCGCGGTTTTTTTCGGTCAAATCATGGGCGGGTCTATATATCATACCAGCTGGCTTCTTAAACCGAAGAAATAAACAGCCGTAGAGGAAGGTCATCCGAGATTCCTGATGCTTGAAGGCAATTTTTATGATTCGAGGTTTCTTCGCAGACTTTTTCTTGACAACATCCCGGAAGATATCTATGATTTCATCTTCTGGTATGCCCAGATCTGAAGCCATTTCAATGACTTCCTTCCGATCAGCATCACGGGTAGCCTAGATTCCAAGTCAGCAGCTTTTCCGTCACCGGTCTCACGCAGCCGAAACAGATTCCAAGTCAGCAGCTTTTCCGTTACCGGGCTCACGTAGCCGAAACAGTACCAAGCGGTCTTTTTTGAAGTCCTTACCACTTCTCGATCTCCTTCTTCAGATTTGGAATAATCATATCCGTATTGTTTTCGAGCTGGTCCAGACGTTGGAAGACACTCTCTAGCGCTGACTCGAGAAATGCGAGTCTCTTATCCACCTCGTCAAGTAAACTGGGGGGGCAGTTTCTCAGGAGCGGGATCACCGACCCTTCCATAGCCGCAAATTTAGCTTCAAGAAGACCGAAACGTTTCGGCAACTCCTGGCACTTCATACACACAACGGAGACAAACTGAAGTGCATTGATTTTCTCCAAGTTTTGATACAGCTTGCACTCAATCACAGAGCAAGCAGTATAAAACTTCGTGGAGCAGAGAGCAGAGAGGACATGATGCAGTATAGTCCGTAGCACCGATCTGGAAAGAACACGTAGAGCAGGCAGTGACGTCCAAAGCCAAAAACGCAGAGGTCCGAGCCGGGCGCTTGTCAGGAGCACCAGACATAATACTGCCTATATATAATCAATCCAAGCGCAAAACAGAAATAAGGTAACCTGCAACACACACGATTCAGGCTGTTAGTGGGCGGCAGCCGCAAAGCGTCCGAATAATTTCAAATTATAGATGAGTACAGACCAGAAATATGTAGAGTGGTACGTACATCCATCCAAATAATATTGTATACATCCAAAGCCCACGTACAACCTGAATCAAACGGGGTAAAAACCCGTTTGAGTCAAGCCTTGCGAGAAGGAAAGCCAAATTGACAAGGGCTGTTCTTAGAACGTAGCTTTAGTTACAGCATGGCTCACACATATATGTCCGGCTGAAAAATAAGCGATATTTTACAAAAACATGGCGTAAATTAACTGAATTAAGTTAGAAATGTTACTGAAATTTGGCAGAAATAAGACCGAAATTTAACTGAAATGTTGCCGAAAGTAACGGAAAAGTTGCGGAAATTTAGCGAAAATGTGATCGAAATTTAAATGAAATATTTCCGAAAAGTAAGGCTCGATTCATACTTACAGCCGTATGTCCGTTCAGCAGACAAAATGACAAAATAATGACGTCACATGCGCTGGCTGATCCACTGCACTAGGCTGATAGTGACGTCATTCTGCAGGCTGAACGGACATACGGCTGTAAGTATGAATCGAGCCTAACAGAAAAGTTGCGGAAATTCAGCGGAAATGTGACTGAAATTTAAATGAAACGTTGCTTAAAAATTACAGAAGTTACAGAAATTAGTGGAAATGCGACTGAAATTGTGTGGAAATAAGAACGAAAGTTGAAGGGGAAAAAAACCAAAATTAAAGCAAAATATGTAAAAAAAACGCATGAAATGAGTAGTAAAATTAAAGGTATACATATTTTCAAATTGATATAATTTGCATTTCCTCCACTTTTCCTTCATTTTTTGGTCACTTCGAAAAACTTTTTTCCTGTGAGGCCCTGGCCCCCCGCCCCCCCCCGGCTGCGCCACTGTTCCTAAGCGCTAAGCGCTTAATTAGGGAACGGTGTGGGCGAGGTATAGATCAATTGGGGGAGGCTTTTGGGCGACAAGGAAATGAAGCGCAAGCAATTTAAAATATACTAGTGGCATTTTCCGACCAATTCGACCCATTTTGCTCTTTTAATCGTTAAAAATTATAAATGCACTTTGTTGTTCAAATTCGTTTTTTTTATATTGTTGAGTAGAGCATATTACTCGAAGTAATTTTTCTTCAAGAACCCCGATTTTTCATTTTCCTAGAATCCAAGCGCTTGAAAACAACTTTTTACACATTTTTCGTTTGAGAAAAAATTGATAACAACAGAAAAAATTGTAATTTAAATAGATCTACAATTGTATGTAAACAATATCAGAATATAAATGCAAAAAATAACGAATTCTGGATCCACAGCGCACTCCAAACCAAAGCCAAAATTAAACACAATTTGCTAAACGCTAAGTAAAGTGGGGGCGCTCCGGGAATCAAGGATTTGGGCCGTATTTTTTTAAAAACAGCCAAAATGACCTATCATTCCTGAAGAAAAGTTGCCCAAAATACTATTTCTGATGTTTTGACGCGCATATTTCCATAGCAAAAAATTTGGAAAAAATTGGACAATTTACTGATTTTATTTGACTTTTACACAAATTCAGCAAGTAAGCCAGTGCATCAACGCTTTTTGAGGATTTCCAAACAGACAATGCGTAAATTTTATTAGTCGTAATGAAGAATAAAACAATTTTATTGCGTTCCGTGCAAAAAAATCGCACAAGAAACCATTTTCAGAAGCAGCAGACTCAACGATAGGCTGTGTGAATACAAAACCAATTTTTTATCATTCGATAATAAAATGCTGGTAAAATATTTTTCTACAAAATTTTGCACAATTATAGTCTTAGGGTCTGCGCAGTTGAACAATTTTTTAGTTTTTTAAAAAAAGCTTAGAAATATTTTTATTTAATTTATTTAATTTTATTTTTATTTTAATTTAAATTTATTGCTCAGAGTTCGATTTCGAAAACACATAATGACATTTTTTAGCCAAATCCGACATAAATGTTAAAAACCAAAATAATGTTTAACTAGAGATGCACATAAGCTAAATTTTAGTATATAAAGTGTGACTATACGCAAAGTATAAGCAGAGTTATCGTTTGCCAAAAATTCACTCACTCTGGGAGTCACGTGACATGATCACATGATTTGAAATTTTGCCTCCAGTGTTTTTTTGTGCCATACTACATATATGTATAGTAAAGTTTGACATTTGCCAACTTTTTTGCCAATTTTCGATGTAACCCCCGATTCCCGGAGCGCCCCCTTACGCGTTTATTTTGTGAATAACAGTTTAGTGCAAAATAAGCGCTAACACTCAGCAAACGCTTAGCGTTATGTTTTTAAATAGCACTTAGTATGTGAATACGGGCCCTGGGCCCCGTTGCACCAAACACTGATAACTGATAAATTATCAGTTATCAGTAAATTATCAGTAGACTACGTTGCACGGCGTTTACTGATAACTTAAATCAGTTATCAGTTATCAGTTATTAGTTATCAGTTATCAATTATCAGTGTTGCACAAAATTTACTGATAATTATCATTTATCAGTTATCAGTTATTAGTAAAATTTCCCCCATTTATCAGTGAATTATCAGTGTTCGTTGCACAAAGCAAAACACTGATAACTGATAACTGATAATTTTAGCCAATTTTTCATCAGTGTTCGTTCACTGATAAATCTTATTTATTAGCATTTTCAAGCAATAACAGTTACTTTTGATGTATGTAAACTATGTTTTAATGAATTTTCTTGAAATTTTGCCGCTTTTTGCCTAATGTTTCATACTTTGGTACCACATTAGGGATGAAAACTCCGTCTTCTAGTGTTTTTCATACAGTGTGCCAGCCACACAGCATTGTCTTTGTATAAGCAAGAGTACATAATAGCGTCTCACTCTATATTGAAGAAGAGTGTGACACTCTCCAGCCTGCCTGTGTTCTAGCACAGGCAGATGCGCTGGTCGTTTTCAAGCTACATGTTGACATTCTATGCAACATGTGACTGGCCAATCAGAAGCGAGCTTCTATTCTCTGATTGGCAGACGCCTGTTCACGTGCTCCAATCATAAAACGGGATAGGAATAAAGGTTAATAACTCATTATTTAATCATAGTCTGGTTGTAAAAACATTAAAAAAGGTTTGCAAATACCTTTGGGGATATTTCGGCAAACTTTCAGCGAAATTGATTGAGAAACTTTAAAGAAATTCAGAAAAGTTTATATCTCAAAAGTTTCTCAGTCAATTTCGCTGAAAGTTTGCCAAAATATCCCTAGAGGTATTTGCAAACCTTTTTTAATGTTTTTGCAAGCAGACTATGAATAAATAATGAGTTATTAAGCTTTTATTCCTATTATAATGCTTATCAACGCATCAGCGATTATATACTAAAGTGTGTTACGCAGGGAATCTACGCGCTGATTGGCCAGTCACATGTTGGATAGAATGTCAACATGTAGCCTGAAAACGACCAGCGCATCTGCCTGGGCTAGAACACAGGCAGGCTGGAGAGTGTCTCACTCTTCTTCTATATAGAGTGAGAAGCTATTATGTACTCTTGGTATAAGTGATACAAAAATTGATTCAAATGTGAAAATATATGCTTCTAAATCGATGCTTATAAGAAAAGTTAATATAATGACGAAGAAAATTTAGAATAACAGTCGAATTAACGCTAATTTCTACGTTTTTTACGGTTTACTGATAATTTATCAGTTATCAGTTATTAGTGTTCTTGTGCAACACTGATACTGATAACTGATACTTGATAACTGATAACTGATAAATGTCGTGCAACGCTATACTGATAACTGATAACTGATAGTTGATAACTGATAAATGATAACTGATAACTGATAAATTTTTGTGAAACGGGGCCCTGGTCTAAATTTGACCTAGCCCGTGTACAGAAACTAACATGGGATGGGAGCAAAGTATACACGCGGCGTCGAAAAAAGGCTAAACAATTTAAAAAAAGTGATTTCGAAAAAAACATTCAATTGTATGTGTTCCAGTTAAGAAATGTATCCTCGTCTTCTTTGTTTGAATTCCTGCTTCGGTTACACCGGGGACACGAATCCGGTCGTTGTAATACTGGCTTGAACTTATTCAGTCTGTAGTTTTTTCTGGCATGACTCACTTACATACATATGTTTATGTGCATAGCCTTGCACGAAGGAAAGCTACGTCTTGTGTATTTGTGATTACATGTCATGGAAAGGTTCTACTTGCAAAAATAGAGATCAAGTGCAGTTGGGGGGTCAGTCTGAAGCGGGGGGGGGGGAGATTCTAATTCGCTTCCTACACCATCTTTTCATAAAAATATGAAACCCCCATCGTCAGCCATGCCCCCAATCTGATCTCTAGCCCGCAAAATAGCTGTCGCCCCTTTTAATAAAAATCAGAAGTGAAATTATTGGTGTTAAAACCCTTAGGGGTCGAATAAGTCGGAAAAACGGCATTTTTTCGACTAATGATCCGGAGGCTCCCTATATCCCCCAAACCTGGGGGGGGGTCAAAACTGAACGCTCTTTCGAATAGACTAGGTTAGAAGTTTGTAGGATGTAAGCTTTAGCTGGAAATCAAACTTTGTCCAAAAATTAAACTTTACATGAAATTTTTTGCGCAAAATTGGATTTAGTCAAAAATACTGAATCAAATGAAAATCTGCTGTTACTATTGAAAGAGCAACTTCTAAGCTACTAAATGCTGAAAAAATTTTGCAAATCGGTTCAGGCTTTGAAAAGTTATAGAACTTTTTCGGAAGCCACCAGGACCAGGCTGATCGAAGCGTTACAGCACAAGTACGGTTCCGTAGAAATTCCGGGCTATAGCTGCAAATTTTTTTAAAATATAAAGCTAGTTAGGGTTGTTTAGTGTGGTAAGGTTATTCATGATGCTTGTTAGCAGGTTTTTTCTTTAATTTAGGCCTCAGGCTTAGGCTTAGTGCTTAAGTTTAGGCTTAGTGCTTATGTTTAGGCTTAGGTTACGCTTAGGCTTAGTGCTTAGGCTGAGGCTTAGTGCTTAGGCTCAGGCTTAGTAGGTGGGTCAGCAAAGGTTAGCCTTAGTTGCTTGCATTAAATAAAGGGACCCTTGCTACTGTGGAATTATAAATAAAGCTGCACTTTTAAACCGAACTTGACTGTCAGTGCCAGCTTGGTGCTGATCACAGGAAAACCAGTCCTCTGAATTGTATCTGAAATTTCTGTAAACCAAATGTTTGTTCAGATAAATTTAAGATATCTGAATATTATCTGAAAACTCTGTTAAAATTTTCAGATAAAATTCATAGAAATTTCACAAGCTCCGCCTACAAGCACTCATTTTCACAGAAAATTTATATCTGTAAATTTTATCTGAAACATCTGAAATTGACCAACAGACACAGCCTATATGTTGAATAGCTGTAAATTTTATCTGAATTTTCTGTAAAAACTGGGTGACTTTTATCCTAATTGTACATAGGCTTATTTCAGATAAAATTCAGATAAATTTCAGAGTTTCTGAATTCGGGGTGAATGGCTGTAAATTATATCTGAATTTTGGGTGAAATTCTGTAAATTTTCTGTGGATTCCATCTGAATGGAAAGGGTAAATAATATCTGAATTTTTTGCCCAAAATTCAGATATCATTTACAGATAATTGAGATAATTTTGATATCCACTTTCTTCCTGTGTGAGCATCAGTGGCGTTTTCAGATCGTATTAATGGCATTCGATTTCATTAGAAATCGCTACTTATGACTAATGATGCATATTTATTTTTCTAGAAAAATGTAATAAATTTAATGTCTAAGCAAAAAGAAACTAAAACTTTTGATATGTAAGCTCAATCTATGCATATTTCGCCTGCAAAATTAAAATTTTTAGTAAAAATGAGCTAAATATGTTGCAAACAAAGCTGTATTATTGTGTTAATTTATGACAATCAAACTTCAGGCTGATATTACGACTGTATTGGTCATAATTTTTGATGATTAGCCCCAGTATGTCGAAAAACAATGATTTTCGACAAAAATTGATTTTTTTCGAAAAGGTTTAAATCAACTTTTTTCGCTTGGAAAGTGCTAAAAATGAACTCAGCGCATGCGAAAACCTATAAAAACGTGTTTTCACGGTAAAAAATATTAGTTTGAATTCCCCCCCCCCCCCCGCCTCAGTTGCACCTTTGGGGGGTGGGGGTGGAATAGTGGACCTATTTTTTGGAGTCGAACACCTCGATGGAAGCATTTTTAGTAATAGAACCCCTATCCACAAATTTATATTTTCTGAGCTATGACCCCTTAAAAACTGCATTTTCAGTGTTTTTGTAAGTGAACGTAGGCCCAAGTTTGAAGCCAAAAATGGCTGTAATCTTTGTTTTTGGATAGTTTTGAGTGCGTTATGATCAGTAGCGTACCCAGGATTTCGCGAATGGGGGGGGGCTGAACTGATGGTCGACGACCGGGGGGGGGGGGCAGCCTGCAGTAGATTTGTTTATTTAGCTTTTTAGAATTTTTAAACTTATTGCATTGATATTGAAAAAAGTATTCATAAAGTATGTGTAGAGGTCAAGATTCGGCGGGGGGGGGGGGAATTATTTTTGCTCATAAATCGCTTCCTACCCAATTTTTTAATAAAAATATAGAACCCCCATCGTCAGCCAAGCCCCCAATCTGATCTCCCAAAATAGGTGCAGGTTCGGCGGGGGGGGGGGGGGAATTCAAACTCGCATTTTTTCAATGTAAAAACATGTTTTTCTAGGTTTTCGAACGCGCTGAGTTCATTTTTAGCACTTTCCAAGCAAAAAAACGTTGATTTATTGCTTTTCGAAAAAATTCAAATTTTGTCGAAAATCATTATAGTGGTGCGGGAAAAAAACCCTACGCGTTTTGCGGGGAAAAAACCCTAGTGCTTCCTTGCCGCACCTTACGACATAGGACCTTTTTGAGTATGCAGGTGGAAAGCGCATTTCAAACTGACTTAACACACTAATTTCTGTGCAGTTTCGAGGCCTATAGCATTTTTTATAAAATTTCAAAATTTTGCATGTTGAAAAATTCCAAAGTGACAAAATTTTCCAAATTTTTGACTTGTCATAATTTTTCACAAAAACACTTTTGGCCAACGCCGTTTGCATTTTTCAAGAGAGTTACCTTTCCTCTACACTTCTGAAGCTCAAAAGCAGTGAAAAACGTTGTGGTTGACCTGTGACTGTTCAAAGTTTGTGCGGGGAAAAAAAACCCTATTGCGGGGAAAAAACCCTATTCTGTTTGGTGACAATTTTTTGCTAAACTCACCCATTGTTGCTACAAAAGTTGATTCATCTGGGCTAAAAACATGCGTAGACTTCATTGAAACCGTTTTTTCGGCCGAAAAACGTCGATTTTTGTCGTTTTGGAAATTTGGACCATACCCCGACACCCCTTACGAAACCTGTTTTGGTGATGTTTCACCAAAATTTTTCATTTTTTGGAATATTTAGGCTTTAGCTGCTGCGTACCATTTAAATCCAAGAATGGTAGACGCGGGCGGTGTTTGTCCACCGTTTCGAAGGTAATAAGCGCAAAAATCTGTTTTTAATGCTTTTAAATGCGGAAAAACTGCATATTTGGGCAGAAGTCATTTCTGCCAAAAAGGGTCAATTTTTGAAGAGTCATTATGAGTCACATGGGTGTCGGAGAAACGGTTTTTTTAGTCCATACTGCAGCCCAAGAGTTGTAGAACACGATGAAAGTGTATTTATACTCACTGCTAGTAGAACAACTAAAAAAGTGATAAGGTTTTTTTCCCCGCATTAGGGTTTTTTCCCCGTATAGGGTTTTTTCCCCGGAGGTTTCGAGACTTATTACTCAGAAACGTGAGTAGTTAGAATCCATTTTATTAGTGCAACAGTTACGCGAAAGATGGCCGTTATAACAGCCGCGAGCATTAATGGATCCGATTTATGTGGTGCACAGGATGACCCGAAAAGTTGAAAATAAGGTTTTTTTCGCCGCACCACTATATTTTTCGACATTCTGGGGCTAATTTTCAAAACTTTTCACTGATACAGTCGTAATATCAGTCTATAAAGTTCATAGTCATAACGTAACTTATAATAATATAATTAATTCAGCTTTTTTCCAAAATATTCTGCTCATTTATACCAAAAAATTTTAATTTTTCAAACTATATAATAGGCGAAATATGCATCGTTAAACTGAGCTCACATATCAATTGTTATTCTTTCTTTTTGCATAGACAATAAATTAATTACATTTTCAGACAAAAAATAGCCATTTTTAGTTAAAAGGAGCAATTTTTAGTAATGAAGAATACCATAACTTCGAATTCAAAACGTCACTGCTGCTCAGCATCACGCTGGCGCTGACAGCCAATTTCGGTTCAAAAGTGCAGCTTTATTTATGATTCCACAGTAGCAAGTATCCTTTTATTTGATGCAAGCAACTAAGACTAAGCCTTTCCTAACCCACCTACTAAGCCTGAGCCTAAGACTAAGCCTCAGCCTAAGCCCTAAGCCTCAGCCTAAACGCCAAGCCTCAGCCTAAGCACTAAGCCTAAGCCTAAGCCTGAGGCCTAAATTTAAGCCTGAGGCTTAAATTAAAAAAAACCTGCTAAGAAGCATCAGGAATAATTTTACCACACTAAAGATCCCCAACTAGGTTCGTATTTTGAAAAAATTTGCGGCTATAGGCTGGGCTTCCCAACCTAACACTAACACTAAAGTTTCCCTCAAAAGTAAGTGAAACACTTAAATTTCAGCCTGAAACACTTAAAATGTTAGTGTTTCGAGGCCAATTTTAAGAGTTTCACTAACTTTTAAGGATTTAGTTAGTGTTAGTGTTAGGTTGTGAATTCCAGCCAAAGCCCGGAATTTGTACTAAACCTTACCTGCGCTGTAACGCTTCAATCAGCCTGATCCTGGTAACTTCAGAAACAGTTTTGTAACTTTTCAATGCCTGAACCGATTTGCAAAATTTTTCAGCATTTAGTAGCTTAGAAGTTACTCTTTCAATAGTAGCAGCAGGTTTTAATTTGATTCAGTATTTTTGCCTAAATCCAATTTTGCGCAAAAAATTTTATGTAAAGTTTAATTTTTGGACAAAGTTTGATTTCCAGCTAAAGCTTACATCCTGCAAACTTCTAACCTAGCCTATTCGAAAGAGCGTTCAATTTTGACCCCTCCTGGGTTTGGGGGAGACAGGGGGACTCCGGATCATTAGTCGAAAAAATGCCGTTTTTCCGACTTATTCCACCCCTAAGGGTTTTAACACCAATAATTTCACTCTAGATTTTTATTAAAAGGGGCGACAGCTATTTTATCGGGAGTCCCCCTATATCCCCCAAACCTAGGGGGGGGTCAAAATTGAACGCTCTTTCGAATAGGCTAGGTTAGAAGTTTGTAGGATGTAAGCTTTAGCTGGAAATCAAACTTTGCCCAAAAAATAAACATGAAATTTTTTGCGCAAAACTGGATTTAGGCAAAAATATATACTTCATCAAATAAAAACCTGCTGGTACCACTGAAACAGTAACTTTCAAGCTACTCAATACTGAAAAAATTTTGTAAATCGGTTCAGGCTTTGAAAAGTTACGAAACTTTTTCTGAAGCTACGAGGGCCAGGCTGATTGAAGCGTTACAGCTTAAGTAAGGTTCAGTACAAATTTCAGGTTGTAGCTGCTAAATTTGTTAAAATATGAAGCTGGTTGGGGTTTTTTAGTGCGGTAAAGTTATTTTTGATGCTCCTTAGCATGTTTTTCTTTCAAATTAGGCCTTAGGCTCAGACTTAGGCTTAGTGCTTAGGCTTAGTGCTTAGACTCAGAGCTTAGGCTTAGGCTTAGTGCTTAGGCTGAGGCTTAGTGCTCACGCTTAGACTCAGTATGTGGGTGCGCAAAAGATTAGTCTTAGTTCCTTGCATCAAATAAAAGGACATTTGCTACTGTGGAATAAGAAATAAAGCTGAACTTTTACAGCAAAATTGCCCGTCAGCGTGAGCTTGGTTCTGAGCGTTAGGGAAGTTTTGAACTAGGATTTAAGGCCTTAGAATTTATTGAACAGCCGTATTTATTCCCTAAAAATATAGTTGCAGTAGGGAATTATGTTAATAATCATCTGTTAAGCAAAAAAACATAAAAATTTGAATTTTAAAATCATTTCAAGAAAGTTTATTTCGCCTATTTTATAATTAAAAAATTAACATTTTGGCCAGAATATGCAAGATAATATGTAGCAAATAATGCTAAATAAAATATACTATTATGAGTTAATGTATGCTCATAAAACTTCAGACTGATACAGGGAGCGAACTGGTCATATTTTGCGACGATTGGCCCCAATATGACGAAAAATTATGATTTTCGACAAAATTTTACCTTTTTAGAAAAGTTGAAAATCAACGTTTTTCTGCTTGGAAAATGTCAAAAATGAATTCAGCGCATGCGAAAACCTATAAATACGTGTTTTTTCGCTGAAAAAATATGCGTTTGAATTTCACCCCCCGCCGAATCTGCACCATGTGTAGAAACCGGGATTATAATCCGAGCTTGGTTTTTATGAATACCATAAGCTCGGCTTTTTATCCCAGCTTTTATGAATACCAAAAAGCCTGGATAAAAAGCCGAGCTTGGTTTTATGAATACGAAAAGCCGGAATTTTAAGCCGGGCTTGCTCAAAGCTCGGATAAAAAAACCGAGCTTGCACTTTTATGAATACCGGTGCAGAAGCTGGAGCTTTTTTAGAATTTTGAAATAAAATTTGCATTGAAAAAGCAATTATAAGCAACACTGGTCATAAAATCAGAATGGTTGCAGGTATACATGTACACGGGGTCTCGGTCGGGGGTGGCTTGTCCAGAAATTTTCGACATTTTAGGGGGGCTTGTCCCAATTTTTTGTCCCAAAAGCGCAAAAATTTCTGCTTAAAAGTGTGAAATTTTTTGCGAAATTCAGACTTTTTTAGCAATTTTTTCGCTCTTTGCTCATTTTTTAAGCATTTCAGGGCGATCTGAGGCAATATTGGAGTTTCAAGGAGGGGGAAGCTTGTCCCAACGGGTCAAATCTGAAGGGGGGCTTGTCCCGGGATTTCAAATCGGGGGGGGGGCGGCTTGCCCCCCCTCCAGACCCCCCCCCCATGTACATCTGTGGTTGCAGGGGTCTGAGCTCTGGGGGCGGCAGCCCCCAGAAGCTGGAGCTTTTTAGTGCATAAAACAACTAGACACCCTCAAAAAAACAACTAGAATTCAGTTCCAGAAAACGTATATAAAGAGCATAAACGTTGCTGACCAATAAAAGAAATCATCAGGGAACACTCTGAAAAAATTGAAAATGTCCAAGAAAGGGTTGGTGAAAAATCAGAAAAAAACTAGAAAAAAACCAGAAAAAATCTAGAAAACATTCTCTATAGGGGCAGAAAAAAACCAGAAAAAAAGTAGAAAAAAAACTAGATCGTGAGACTGGCAGTTAGAAAAAAACCAGAAAAAAGTTAGAAAAAAACTAGATAATTTTTTATAGTTTTTTCTGGTTTTTTTCTAGTTTTTTTCTAGAAATAATTTCCCTGTGGGGCGGCAGACCCCAGAAGCTGGAGCTTTTTTAGAATTTTGAAATAAAATTTGCATTGAAAAACTAATTCATCACTTGTTGTGTTATCATAGTGATTGCTGAGGTATGGGGGCGGCGGCCCCCCAAAAAAATTTGAGAATTTTTTATTTTAGGCAAATTTAATGAATTGGAGACGTATCGGTAAATTTTTTCGGCCGGGCCATAAAAAGTAAATGGGAAAGACGACCTTGTTTAAAAATTTATTTTAACATTGAACAACCTCAGCCAGATGACGCCGCAAAGCAAAGTGAAGTCAGCGCGGTGGTTCCGGAGGCGAGCAACCTCTGGAAAAATTTTCCGATTTTGAGGGCAATTTTTGCTCTGGGCAAAAGAGGGGTGTATATGCAGTGGCGTAGCCAGAAAAAAATTTCGGGGGGGGGAATGACTTTTCGATTTTTTGAACTGCGTTAAAATGCACGTAATTGCTATTTTAAGGCAAAAAACGACACGTATTAGCATTTTTCGGTCAGAAACACTGCTAATTTTTGACTACAGCAGCATCGAACATAAAATTGGAGCTCGAAACAACGAAACTTACGTAAATAATGGGCCGGCAAGGGTCCAGAAGCTAGCATAACTGCCACTTTCCTAAATTTTTTGACGTTAAAAACTGTACTTTCAGTAAAATTGACATTTTTGTGAGAATAAAACAGCGAAAAGGATACACTATACAGTGTATTAAGCAATTGCATAGTGCACAATGCAACTATATGCACATGCATATGCTTTGATGCGACACAAAAGTAAGGAACACGAAGCCAAAGAGTAGCAGGTGTCATTGGGCGGTAGCCCCCAGAAAAAAAATTGGGGAAATTTTTGATTTTTAGGCCGAATTTGGTCAATTGGAGAAGTATCGGAAATTTTTTCCGGCCGGACCATAAAAACCAAAGGGGGGACCCTTGTGTAAAATTTGAGTCGGAAAAAATTTCGGGGGGGGGGGAATTCCCCTTATTCCCCCCCCTGGCTACGCCCCTGGGTGTATGTATCCCCTATATCCCCTTCACTGTCCGCCCTCTTGCTTTTGCTCACGAACGTCTAAGGACAGCCCATGTCAACCAACTTGAAATGACTATAACTTGTAAATACTTGGTCGATTGTGATAATTTTACACTCATCGTGTTCAGAGAGTCAGATTTTGTTATGTGAGCGTTATCGATGTTACTAAATGGATTTTTTTGGCAATATTGATAATATTTCAAACTTTTAGCTTATTTAGATGAAAAAAGCACCAAAAATCGACCTATGGTCGGCTACCATGGGGCACAATAACACATGTTTTAGGAGCTTGCTTAACCGCTTTTGTTTCAGTTCCTGTGGTGAGTGTCCTTTGCTTGTTGGTATAGTATGCAGTAAAGTAGCTTGGCCGTTTGCCCTTAATTATCAGTCCCCTCCCTCTGGTATGTGGTGTAGGCTACGCATGTATATATAAACTCTAATGTTGCATGCTCATATAGCTCTTTCTTGATACTTTGCTGGTTTTTCGCTTTGGCTTGCTAGTTTTAGGCAAAGCGGATTGACTAGCGACATTCGTGACAAATGTACTTGGACACGACGTTAAAAACATGAAACGTCACCATTTGGTAACTTTACCAGAAAATAAAGTAAGCTTCTTCGGTTTTTCGGTCGGTGTAGGCGCGATAATTGCGCCTGAACTCTAGAATTATAATATATATAAATATATATCAAAATATCGAAATTGTATAAGACAAAATAGACACAATCTGGTGCTCGCTTCTTAGTTACCTTTTTGCATGAGCGCTAATTATATAATGCTTGGTGATGGCTTGCTTGTGGGGGGCGGGCTGTTGTGGTCTGTGGCTGTTTTGTTTAACATCAGCTGACCCAGTGGCAAATTTTTTTGGTTTGTTATATATATCTATTATGTATTTTCTTGCAGGTACCAAAAAAAACACAACACTTAGGTTTCTTTTTCATTTTTAAATTTTGTCCATGTAAGGATGGCAGCAACGGTCTTGGGTGTGTGCCTTCGGGTATTCGGGGAAACCTCTAAATTACCAGGGCAGCGCAAAAAAAATCGATATTCACCACCTTAAACACTTCAAATTGCAGAACAAATGCCAGCCAAGACATATATTGCACATTAACTACCATCATATATGACGGATGATTTTCTCGGCGCTAGCCCTGGGGAGGTCGAGACCAACCGACTAGGGGATAAATTATCTCCTCTCGGTCCCCTGTCACCTGCCTAGGGCTGCGTAGAATGCGTAGGGCTGCGTGCACTTCAATAGCAGACACTAGATAAAAAATAACATGCTGCCACGTGCGCGTTGCTCTCCTGCTCCGGGCTTGCCCCGGGACAGGCTGACTAAATGAAACTCGCAGAGGGTATCAATGTCAGGGGCACTCGTTGAAAAAAAAATGGTCGGCTACCAAACCTGAAAAATACGTTGTGTTGTATACAGGAAAAAATTGAATGTCCTTAGACATTCGTCTTCCACTCCACCCACCGCACGGTTTTTAAGGGTTAAATGCAGTTGGGGCGGGGGGGGGAAATAGTGGACCTATTTCTTTGAGTAGAGCACCTTGGGGGAAGAATTTTTGCTTCAAGAACCCCTATTTCATTTTTTGGATTTTCAGAGATACGACCCCCCGAAATTTGAACCCTCAGTGAGGGACGTTTTCGCAATTTTTTTCCGAAGCTCTTGTTTTTTTCCGATCTAATCGTGTCAAAATGGTGTCAGATTATTGGTTACAATAAAGTTTGACATTTGCCAATTTTTTTGCCCATTTTCGATGTAACCCCCGATTCCCGGAGCGCCCCCTTAATTTAGGCTTGGGCTTAGGCTTAGGGCTTAGGCTTAGTGTCAGGCTTAGGCTTAGGCTTAGTGTCAGGCTTAGGCAATAAAAAAATCGAAATTTTCAGAAAAAAACCTGCCAGCTTCTGCCAACTAAGCCTAGACGATGCCTTAAAACATCATAACGCACTCAAAACTATCAATAAAAAAAGATTACAGCCATTTTTGGCTTCGAACTTTGGCCTACATGCACTTCCAAAAACACTGAAACTGCAATTTTCAAGGGGTCATAGCTCAGAAAATCCAAATTTGTGGATAGGGGTTCTATTACAAAAAATGCTTCCCTCAAGGCGCTCTACTCCAAAAAATAGGTCCACTATTCCCCCCCCCCCCAACTGCACATGATCCGTTTTTAATTAAAAGTCACACAAAATATATAATTAAATAAATATATACCAATAATAGTTGTCAGGCTGACAACAATACAATGACAATGTCAGCACTACTCATTATATACAATATTTATACACCATAGCAGATATGTATACAAGTCATGTATATACATTAGAGCAGTAATGAATAAGGGGCGAGAACCCCTCGAAAGAAAATTTTGGGAAATTTTTGAAATTTCAGTGTAATTTTGGTCAATTGGGGACGTGCCGGAAAATTTTTTCAGCGATGTCATAAAACCAAAAGGGGACCACAGGAAAAAAGTGAAAAAAAGGGGGGGGCTGAAATCGCGAAGGGGGGGGGGGCTAAAATCGCGAAGGGGGGGGGGGGGGATGTCCCCCCAGCCCCCCCCCCCCTGGGTACGCCACTTGTTATGATGTTTAAGGCATCGTCTAGGCTTAGCTGGCAGGTTTTTCTAGGCTAAGCTGACATGATTTTTAGTACCTAAGCCTAAGCCTGATACTGAGCCCAAGCCCCATACTAAGCCTAAGCCGTAAGCCCAAGCCTAAATTAAGGCCAAGTTTGAATTTGGTCAAAAATTGGGCGTTTCTCGTGAATTTGGCCCATTTTTTGACTGAATGGGGTCCAAGAGCCTTTGTATTGGTTCTAAAAAATTGTAAACATTATTTTTGACTCTATTTAAGCACGTTTGGAACAAGAAAAGTAACGGTTTTTGAAAACATTGCAAAAACGTCCCTCACTGTGGGTTCCGATTTCGGGTGGTCACTGGTCGACTCGTATCTCAGAAAATCCAAAAAATGAAATACGGGTTCTAGAAGCAAAAATGCTTCCCCCAAGGTGCTCTACTAAAACAATAGGTCCACTATTTCTGCTATTTTTTTGCCGTTAATCGTTTTCTCAGCTGCTCGAGGCGCCCACCTTTGGAAATTGCTGGATTCGCGTCTGCGCGCCCTCACCGGCGAATCTTTTGGCAATGTAATGTACGCACAGTTTTTTTATTTTTTTACTTTCAGACTGATTTGGGTCAACATGTTTTCGTGGCTCGGCGGAAAAGACGCAAAAAGTCAGACCGATCTGTTCAACAGTGTGGCAGACGGCTTGAAACGAATTTATAAAACAAAGCTTTTACCCCTGGAAGAACACTACAAGTTTCACGAGTTCCATTCCCCTGCGCTTGATGAACCAGGTATATATACTGTACATTTGTGCTATATTATGTAATCTGTTGGCTAGTAGACTGGCTCAGCTTTTTGAAAAAGTTCGAGTCTCCACGAAAAGGGGTGATGGCTAACCGTCGACCAGGGTGAGAGAAGCGCAGGATTATATATTATATACTTGAACGTTTCGATAAGTGACAGAAAAACAAAGGCAATTCATTTTGTATACATTGCAAAATTTATGTTCCCTTTTCAGCGTTGCAAATTTTACGTTTCCTATTCAGTGTAGCGACGCTTCGGTCTAGCGGCCATATTTCGGCCTGGCGGTGATTTTGGTTTAGCGGTGACACACTGTAAAAAAACTTCCCATCGGTTCGGGCTTCACTAAAGTAGTTTAAAGTATTGCAACAAATCGCTCAGACAAGCACAGCATTGCTGATTTTCTTTCAGATTTCGACGCTTTGCCGATGATATTGCTCGTGGGCCAGTACAGCACGGGTAAAACGACATTCATTCGGTATTTGTTGGAGCAGGATTTTCCAGGAATGAGAATAGGCCCGGAGCCGACTACCGACCGGTTCATGGGCGTGATGTATGCCCCTGAGGACAGCGTCATTCCCGGGAACGCCCTGGTGGTAGACGCCAAAAGACAGTTTCGACCACTGTCCAAGTTTGGCAACGCATTTTTGAACAGATTTCAGTGTTCACTTGTCAACAATAAAGTCCTGCAATCAATCACAATTGTGGATACGCCTGGTAAGTTGACTTTATGCTTTATGTATATATAATCGCAGAACGAAACTTTTTTTATGTCAAAAGTTATTCTTAAGACCAAAAATTTATAACGCATGTATAATTCAAACATGTTTGTGGCTGTGGCGTAGGCTTTGGCTCGCTGCACAAAATGCTAATTTAGACATGTCAGTTTAATTGCTAAGTCAGTCTAGATCATATTCTTTGGATTAGCCGTCGCCTTAGTATATAATATATACGGCTTACTTTAATCCTTTTTGCCTTTGTTTGTACCCTAGAAATCGCGTTGGTTTTCACAGGTTGTGACAGGTTAAGTTTCGTAAAAAAACAGTAAAATATTATATACACTAGTTATATAATATGGTCAAGATTCGGCGGGGGGGGCGAATTATTTTTGCCCATAAATCGCTTCGTATTTCAACTTTTAATAAAAATATAGAACCCCCATCGTCAGCCAAGCCCTCAATCTGATCTTTAGCCCCTAAAATAGCTGTCGCCCCTTTTAATAAAAATCTAGAGTGAAATTATTGGTGTTAAAACCCTTAGGGGTCGAATAAGTCGGAAAACGGCATTTTTTCGACTAATGATCCGGAGTCCCCCTATATCCCCCAAACTTAGGGGGGGTCAAAATTGAACGCTCTTTCGAATAGGCTAGGCTAGGAGTTTGTAGGATGTAAGCTTTAGCTGGAAATCAAACTTTGTTCAAAAATTAAACTTTACATAAAATTTTATGCGCAAAATTGGATTTAGGCAAAAAATACTGAATCAAATGAAAGCCTGCTGCTACCATTGAAAGAGTAACTTCTAAGCTACTAAATGCTGAAAAACTTTCGCAAATCGGTTCAGGCTTTGAAAAGTTACAAAAGTTTTTCTGAAGCTACCAGGATCAGGCTGATTGTAGCGTTACAGCGCAAGTAAGGTTTAGTACATATTTCGGGCTATAGCTTCAAAGTTTTTTAAAATATGAAGCTAGTTGGCGTTTTTTATGGCGGTAAAATTTTTCCTAATGCTTAGCATGTTTTTTCTTGAATTTAGGCTTCAGGCTTAGGCTTAGCGCTTAGGCTGAGGCTTAGTGCTTAGGCTTATTGCTTAGCTGAGGCTTAGTGCTTAGGCTTAGGCTGAGGCTTAGTGCTTAGGCTCAGGCTTAGTAGATGGGTTAGGAAAGACTTAGTCTTACTTGCTTGCATCAAATAAAAGGATACTTGCTACCGTGGAATCATAAATAAAGCTGCAATTTTGAACCGAAATTGGTTGTCAGTGCCAGCGTGATGCTGAGCAGTAGTGACGTTTTGAATTCGTATTTATGGTATTCTTCATTATTAAAAATTGCTCCTTTTAACTAAAAATGACTATTTTTTGTCGAAAAATGTAATTAATTTATTGTGTATGCAAAAAGAAACAATAACAATTGATATGTGAGCTCAGGTTAACGTTGTATATTTCGCCTATGATATAGTTTGAAAAAGTAACATTTTTTTGGTATAAATGAGCAGAATATTTTGCAAACAAAGCTGAAGTAAAAATATTATTATAAGTTACGTTATGATGATCAAACTTCAGACTGATATTACGACTGTATCGGTGAAAATTTTCGAAAATCTGCCCGAGAATGTCGAAAACTTATGATTTTAGACAAAATTTGAATTTTTTTGAAAACCAATAAATCCACGTTTTTTTGCTTGGAAAGTGCTAAAAATGAAGTCAGCACGTCCGAAAACCTATAAAAACGTGATTTTACGTTGAAAAAATGTGAATTTGAATTCCCCCCCCCCGCCGAATCTGCGCCATATAATATGGTCAATATGCGTTTATAATTTGAGGAATTTTGTCTGGCGAGAAACAACGCATCGATCGTGGCTACGATTTCACTGGGGTACTGGAGTGGTTTGCGGAGCGAGTGGACAGAATTATTCTGCTGTTTGATGCCCACAAGTTGGACATTTCGGACGAGTTCAAGCGGTGCATCGAAGTGAGTATGACTGCTGTTATTTGAGTGTGTTTGTTTGTTTGTTTATTTATTTATTTTCAAAAATTCTGAGGTCTGGCCGAAAACTAACACCTTAGCCAACCCTTTTATATCAGTATGATCATGTGATGTAAGCCAAATGAATATCACTAATTGCCAGTTGCCACCTATTCTGCCCAAAACACCAATGCTTGTGTACCCATTTCTCCAGCTGCATACCAACCAGTATAATATAAGCTGTTGGCTTCTATATATTTTTTCTCACGTCACGTTCTTCACGCTTACTTTTTTATTAGTCTATTTTAGGCTCTCGCTGGCAACGAGGACAAAATCCGCATCGTGCTAAACAAGGCGGATCATGTGGATCACCAGCAGTTGATGCGCGTCTACGGGGCGCTGATGTGGTCGCTGGGCAAAGTGTTCAAGACGCCCGAGGTGGCCCGGGTCTACATTGGCTCCTTCTGGGACCAGCCGCTGCAGTACGACATCAATCGACGACTGTTTGAAGACGAACAGCATGATTTGTTTGCCGATCTGCAGTCACTGCCTCGCAACGCTGCCCTGCGGAAACTGAACGATCTGATTAAACGAGCTAGACTGGCTAAGGTTGGCCTTTGCTTGGTCTATAATTTATTGGCGTTTAGTAGAATACTTAATGTCTTGAATATATATAGTTAGTGTTCACTGTTCAATAGAGAATATGTGAAGGCATATTGTACATAAACTGTCTATAATTATTGTCGTCTTCGTCACGGGGTCAATTACTCTTAACTGACACGCACTTTGTTAGGAAGGCTCTGAATAGCTCGCCCCCAATTCAGTCGGCTTCCTTCTCTTTGTAATAATTATTAGTGTCCATCAGCATGGTGTTTAAACTGCAATATGGTGATTAATTCGCGAAATAGAACTCTATTCAATACACAAAACAGTATATTCTTTCTTGGTTTTATTGTTGTATTGCTATAATAATGATTATTGTGTTTTTAAGTCGTATATTTTTTCAGGTTCACGCTTACATTATTGCACAATTGAAAAAGGACATGCCGTCCATGATTGGAAAAGAGAAGAGGAAAAAAGAACTAATTGCTGGCTTAGATAAAATCTATGCACAGCTGCAGGTCTGTGGCTTGAGAATTTATTGCTAGATAATGGTCAACAAATTTTTGACAATGAACATTTAGTTTTAGATGTTAAGAAGTATATAGTAAGTCAGTGAATATGTACTTTCCTCTCTCTGTAGGCCAGGCCCATCGCACTGCATGTGGCGGGGGTTTGCTGGTTATAATAGCAAGCCTCTGTCTCGCAGAAATGCAATCACCGCAGGTCATAATCATACGGTCAAGAAAATAACCGTTATAAATAAAATATAAATACTATGTAAATGTATTTTTTGATTTTGTAGCAAAAATTGCTGCCATGTGCAAAATGTAGCGTTAAGCAAGCCGGACTGGGACCGGAACGTGAACGTTCATGTAGAAAAATCTATGTTGAATCACGATTGAATCACTGTTTTTTGTATTTCAGAGAGAACACGGAATTTCAATCGGAGATTTTCCAGACATCAATCGAATGCAGGAACAACTGCAACACCAAGATTTTTCCAAATTCAATCCGCTGAAACCAAAACTTTTAGATATAGTCGATGGCATGCTCGCTTCGGACATAGGTATGTCCACTCTCAGTTGGCATAGTTTTAAGAACATAACATTGACGGTGGTAATAGTCTGTACTAGCAGGCCTTTCATACGAGTATGTAGTTATCACGCGTAAACGTATGCCGTAATGCTAAGCGCATGACTTTTTCAGCTGTTCAGCAACGTTGTGTATATCTTTGGAACCAGGCGACTACAAGAAAATCGAAAGTTAAACATCATAGTACAGCATGCATAATATGGTGTAAACTGACTCAGTGTCAAGTTGTTAGAAATTTAATAGTCATTATAGTTAGGATAGTCTAAATCAACTAAGCATATTAATTAGTATCATGATATCAATGTAGTTTTTATACTAATTGTTTGCTTCAGCTCGCTTAATGCAAATGATTCCCAAGGAGGAAGAAGCGGCCAAAAATGGGCCAGCGGTCACGGGCGGGGCCTTTGACGGGGTTGGCAATTACCAGTCCAATGGTACTTCGGACAACGACTCAAGGTCCACTCCGTTCTCGTTCGGCGCCGGCGAGGGCGTGAATGCGGGCATTGGCGAGTCGCAGTGGATTGTGGAAAAGGAACGATATAAATTTGACGAAGTTTTCCAGACACTCAGTCCGGTGGATGGAAAACTTACTGGTATGGTTTTTTATGAACATTTTTGGAAAAATATCCACCTGATTAGAATAAACAAAAGAATTAGATTGAGAAGTTTTAGAAATTTTGGCTTTGATTTAGTGGATTAAGCAAATATTAGTAGCTAGTTACCATAGGTCCAATGTGCAACGTTGTATGTATGTAGTAAACGGTCTGTTTAATACTTTCTGTTTAATTCTTCCGGTTTATTTTTTATTATGTGAAACCGGCCTGTGATGTTGCAATAACAAGCATATGTATGATCCGCACTTGTGTGCATTGATTCAGAACTTTAGCACTGAGGCCTAAGTGGTTGATTACTGGTTAAAGTCAGAAAAATGTCTAATGTACTGTCAATTTATGTTAAACAGTGTACTATTAATGAAATATAAGACGCTTTAACTACAGAATTAAATTGGCTCAGTTGTCAATAACAGGTTTCCAACATAATTTGCGTTAGCCCAAAGACAAGTACTGTGGGGTGGGGGCGACCCCCCACCAAAGTTTCGGACCAATTCCCCAGGGTTGGCAAGTCTCGGGTTTGCAACCGAGACCGAGACCGAGACCGAGACCGAGACCGAGACCAAGCAACCGAGACCACCCAAACGAGACCTACGAGACCGAGACCAGCCCTTGGGGGTCCTTTTTTCAAATTTCAATTTTAAAAATTTGAAATACTTATATATTCAATATATTAATATAGTCTGACTCAGGTGCCAGCGTAGAATCGTCCGTGCTGGTGCAGTGGTGCACTGGTGCTACTATCAGAAGTGCTAATAGGAGCATCATCACGGACCAGAAAGTTTCTCCAGCTGACACAAGTATTGGGGAGGAAGGTTTGATGCCTCAACCACTCCATAGCCCAAAAAGCATTTGATTGTGCCTAGGTTTTTTCAGATACCTACTTAATGCTTTGACATGCGTTGAGAGTTTGGGGCTCAAGAAATTCAATTAAACTGCCACTCAATTTGCGCTTCGTAACGTTGCTGAAACCAGCAAATTTTTAGTTACAAAATAACTACGAAGCTAGCACTGTTTGGTAAATGATGGTCAGTATTTCTATATACTGTTTAACATTATGCTTGAGTGGTTCCACATACAAATGCAATATCGCTAAGTCAGACAACCCATTCTATGTACCTCAAACTTTAATTAATAGCTTGATGTACAAAGCGTAAACTTGAAGTTAGTTGTCCCGTGAACTGACATTCTTCTGCAGCAGACAGTTTTGACCATTCCATGCTTGGCATTCTATTTGGAATCTTAAATCGTAAAAAAAATCTTCGTGATCGTAAAAATTTTTGAAAACTTCTAGCCTCATCTGAAATACCGAGACCACCCTATGGCAGGTCTCGGTTTTCCTACCGAGACCGAGACCGAGACCGAGACCGAGACCGAGACCGAGACTGCCAACCCTGCAATTCCCCCAATAACTCTCGAAAAAACTCCATACTATGTTTTGCTAACGAAAAAACAGGAATATGAATACAGTGGGTTGCACCCCTGCTTCGCTGGGGGTCGTTAACCCAAAAATGAAAGAATTCAGAAGGTCAAATTGATGATTTTTCAGGCGCGGCAGCCAAGAGCCATATGGTGAAGTCTAAGCTGCCCAACTCGGTGCTGGGCAAGGTGTGGAAGCTGGCGGACGTGGACAAAGACGGCATGCTGGACCCGGACGAGTTTGCCCTGGCCAACTACCTGATCAACTTGAAAGTGGAAGGCCACGAGTTGCCGGCAACGTTGCCCGACCACCTCATACCGCCCTCCAAACGAGGCCTGTATCCTGCGCTGTCATAAAGCTGGTACTTCTGTTCTGTATAGGGCTCCAGTGCTGTTCTTAAGACAATATAGCTTATTCAGACCTGTCTATGTTTGACAAGTATCAGATGGCTGAGCGTTTTGTGCTGATTTGAGAGATATTGATAGATGATTGACTTTTAGCGGTCTGAAGGAAGTTTGTCTTTATTTTATCAAACCTTTTTTAAAATTTTATTTAGTAATATGTAGCTTTGTTTATAACTGGTATATATATAATGTAAGTTGTTATTGTGAATTAGTGTTGAAATAAAGCTTAATCTTTTTCTGAATTGTTCAAACTTTCCGAGGTCACTGTTTGTAGTAGAGTTCGCAATCGGGTAGGGTAGATCTCGACTTAGGTTGAGTTAGAATTTTCCAACTCGCGAGTTGTGCAGTCATGTTGTGAGTCAAAATTGTTGTAGGTAGTCAAAAACGTTTGCCTTTGTGTTTGTGACCGTATCACTAAAGTATGTCTAATTAATCTAAACACTTTATTATATGAAACACCATTATGTGAAACATGGTGTTCAACGAGGTTCGATAGCGACCTTATAGGAAGTTGGGTCCGTCGGGTGGTTTCGGGTCGAGTCGAATTAGTTGCAAAATTGTGACTGGTTGCGAACTCTAGTTTGTAACACTTTCATGTTTTCACCTTTTTTGCAAAAAAATTAATCAGGTTCGAAACTACAAAGTACTGTTTATTAATTTTAAACGACTGTTTAAACTGGTTACCTCCTCCCATGATGATTATTTGCTGATCTTTTCACTATGATATAGTAGTCTTTAGCAGAGTATTTCGCACTTGTTTTTATTCATTTCAGTTTAAAATTAACGTTTTAAATTGTTCAATGTTTAGATACAAGCTTATTTTTCTATCTGTATTTCATTTTAATTGTTTGTGATACTTTTTTGACTTGCATACCAATAATACATATTATGAAATAGTTGTGAAGTACGAAACAGAAAGTTCATTTACTTAATATAATATATCCGTCACGGTTTTGTATTTTGTTTTTATGGACGCATGGGTTGTGATTCACAAAAAAGTTGTTTATATTATTAAGACAGGCCAAAAAGAACGTGTGATAACATAGAATTTTTTGTCGATGGATTTTCGATACCTTTCTGCGAATCTACCCATGTTGAAATGTGGATGACATTGCTGTTTTGCTTGCGAGTTAAAATATGCAATAACCGTACTATTTTTTGGTTGAATAAGCGTTTATGTTAATTTCTCCTGGACTTTAAAGGTATTATCACTGTTTTTTTGTTGTATTGTGTTGTGTGGCAATTTATTGTGTATAAGTGTGGATCGCCGACGTGTGATTTTATTTGTGCAATTGATGATATATTTATTTATGACTCGGTGGTGCTGGCATTTGATTCAATTCAATTCAGGTTTTAATTGTTGACAGACTTTCCAAAAAATTCATGATTATTAATGGAAAAAAGATGTAACTGATTTTTAAATTAATATGATTTAGATGAACGAAACGAAAAATTTTACTTCAAAGAGACAGCAATTTAAGAACGGATTTAAATTGTGATTTTATTGATTTGTTTGCAACTCATTAGGTTTCTTCTGGTTTTGTTTAGCTTACTGAATTCTTTCAACCTATTTTTGTGTGTGTTTCTTATAAGATGTACAATGACTGATTCTATTTTGTTATTTACTGGTTAGAATTAAAGTAGATTTCGCAGTAATATGATTACGCTTTATTTGTGCGTAAACTTTCTAATTGTTAGACAGAAAATTTATAGATGTGCAGTTGTAAAATTCTGATGAAATATTTACATTATTTTCTGGCAACGTTTTTAAGCTTAGTTGAGCATTAGAAAATAGAACCAGTTATTGTACATCCTTCCTTATAGTTTTCGATATGTTTAGTAGCCCCTGTGAGTTTGTGTGACTGCTAGACTCCGCTTAGCCAGCTTGTTTCTAACTGACGCATGTTTTATGTATTCTATTGTTAACTTGCCCCCGTTACGTTCGTTTTGTTGTGGTGGAAAGAGTGCAAGAACACAATATTATCTTTTGGGCATCAAGAAACTATATACCGTATTACATGATTTCATCAACGTTCGTTCCGCAACCGCAGTCTGATTTAAAGTCGTAGCACATCTGGATAATATGTACCATGAATTTAGCTTTAGCAAAGATTTGTATTGGCAGTTTGGCAGATGGTTACTTAATCTCGATCTCATTATTAATAAATAGACCCTTCATAATTGAGTGTGTTATGTCCTGTAGTTCCTAAACTTGTAACTTTTCCACGAGTCACGGCATGTTTATCAAAGCATCATTCTCTATCGCGAACATAAATGTATTCAGTGGTTTCAATGGTAGTTTGTTCTTTCAGGGTTGTCTGAATCAAGGTAATTACTTGAGCGTTTACTGGTTCGTTTTATACAGTGTAACTGCTAACTTTTCAGAACTTTGTTAATTTTATACAATTATACGCATTGATTTATTGAAAAATGAAAGTGTATCGTTTTAACACGGTCCTCTTGATAAATTTTTCGCATTAGATTAACCTTATTTACTTCAGTAACATTTGATTACTCATTATTCTGGCCTTAAAAATTGTCTTCTTTAGTACTACAATCATACTGTTATGAAGCCAGCGCTGCTTTAATCAAATAAAGTTAATGCAGTTTAATTAAAAGTCAAATTTTCAGCATCGTGAAATCGCTAGTAGAAATGAGTAACAAGTTAGCAAAGTTATATGTAATTGTATCGTATTTTTAGCATCCCTCTTCGCGTATTAGATAGTTTAATTATGTCTAACTTCTACTTGTTTCTGACAATCTTTCTTGGTTGTTCTGTTGTTGTAAATGATGTTTGGTTTCTAGTCTTTATCAAGCAATACCTTTGTTTAGATTTTATTAGTGGTTGCTCTACAAAAACAGAACGAATTTATTACACAGCGATAGCATTTATATTTTTCACTCACGTAGTTGATTCCGTACAGTCGCCAAAGCAAAGCTTTTGAATTCTTCAAGTATATATTTGGCATTATTCTTTGTGACTGTTATTTGGTGGTGTAATGACAATGACCCATTTCAAATAAGAGATCGAAGATCAATTATTCAAGATTATATAATACCTATTATAATATTGACTAAATAATCAAATGTAAATTATTACAGTACTGCAAGTCCTATTTTACAGTTAAAATTCGAAACGTAAAATAGTTCGAATGGCTTCAAATTTTCGTACACAACCTGACAGCACGCTCAACTAGAGCCAAACAGATTGTCTAGTCAACCTTTTAGAGGGCATCGTTAGAAGTGGAATTGCGTCAAAATGTTAGCATGAGAGACTACAGTTTAGCCGAATCTAATCATTTTGACGTGTATTTTAATGATAAGTAGATAGTAGAAGTTTGATGAAAACGAAATTACAAATTGCAAGTTTTAGGACACACAATCTTCAGATTGTCGAAAAGCAAAAGTTTTTAAAGAAAATCGTCAGAAAGCGACAGATTTTAGAAATCTCTCACTAGTGCCCTGAATTGAACTGTCAGAAAATTCTAACCTGATCCGACTAAAAGTTGAGTATTTGGTAATGCAAGCAGTAGTAATCAAGAGTTTTGTAAACGTGAGAGCTTACGGGATATTCAACTGATATGCTTTGTGTATTGTACTGTGTTTTTTGTCGTTTCTTGCTATTGTAGATTTGCCTTATTTATATGATAATAATATATGACTGTAGGCTATATTTAACAACGTTTTCCTTGTAAGATGGCTAGGTTTGGTGATTTTGTGTACAGTTATATAAATACATATTACTATTCATCTAAATTAAGCGTATGATTATGCTAATAAATTATTCTTAATAGTGTTGCGTTTTTTACTGATATAGTTTTCAAACTCTCGCGTCAGTATTTCGTGGCTTTTATGTGTAGAATAGAATTTGTGTTGCTTGGTTTTATGGTATTTTGCTTTGCTTCGTTATTATCAATTCATTCGCTGTGAAAAGTCGTTTAGCTTCGCAGATCTTCACTTCAGTAAAATGTGTGCACGAAGACAGTACACTGTTGATAGTTGTGAAAATGGTATGTGCAGAATATGCTATATACCTATACTGTAGATTTATGTTCTGCGTCACAGCGTTACATTAGTTGACTGGGGTTATGGGATTCACCAAAACTGAAGTGTCGGATTTGCTTTGAATTTACTTCGTTATTAACACAGCTCGTGATTTACTTAGCACGCTGGTATTAGCAATTTGCGGCGTATTTTCATTTCCATGTTGTTTGCACAGGAGCAACTTATATTTTGCAATATTTTACTAGACGCTTTGGATTGACATTTGAAGCCTATCTTTGGGATCCTAAAGCCCGGTTCATACTCGTCCGTGTCCTTGTCCTTATCGTTTTGTCCTTAAGCAATTTCAAGAAAACTACCTGACCAAATGACACAATGTTTTATGGGAACAAAGTATTGTTCAAGTCCAGTTTGCATGCAAAAAGTTAGACTAAACGATTCTGTCAATGTTTCGTAATAGCTGACAGAAATTTGTCCTTGTCCCTGTCCCTGTGTTCTTAAGGACAAGTATGAACCGAGCTTAAGGAGTAAGACAGCCATTTTCGCGTCCCGAGCTAGAGCTAGGGCGAAACACTTTTTTCAGCCAACAGACTGGAGTATCGACGAAACAGTCTTGACGAAAGTTTTTGCTCTTGATGTAGAGTTGACGTCGACTTCAGCCAAAAAGGACTTTAATTTCGATTCTGTCATCTTGATGAACCGAATTCTGTCTTCTGTATGAACCGTGCTTAAAGCCCGTAGACGAACGAGAACAGAACGCATTTGAGTGAAGCTAACAGTGGATCTCCGGTATATATCCTTTATTGTGACTAAGACATGAGTTGGGAAAGCTGTTGTGACGACTACAGAGTGGTGCGACTCTGAGATCAGCAATAGCCTACAAAAGAAAAGAAAAAATTCAGAATATGAAAGATCGCCGGCAAGTTTGACTCAATGGCTCAATCACAAAGCAGCTTGTCTCAAACCCAATGGCTCAATCTCAAGGTATGCTGGCTCAATGGCTCAACTTCAAAGTATCTTGGCTCAATGGCTCAGTCACAAAGCAGCTTGGCTCAGACTCAATGGCTCAATCTCAAGGTATGGTGACTCAATGGCTCAACCTCAAAGTATCTTGGCTCAATGGCTCAATACACAAAGCAGCTTGGCTCAGAGACCCAATGGCTCAATCTCAAGGTATGGTGGCTCAATAACTCAACCGCAAAGTATCTTGGCTCAATGGCTCAGTTACGAAGCAGCTTGGCTCAGACCCAATGGCTCAATCTCAAGGTATGGTGGCTCAATGGCTCAACCACAAAGTATCTTGGCTCAATGGCTCAGGCACGAAGCAGCTTGACTCAGACCCAATGGCTCAATCTCAAGGTATGGTGGCTCAATGGCTCAACCGCAAAGTATCTTGGCTCAACGGCTCAGGCACGAAGCAGTTTGGCTCAGACCCAATGGCTCAATCTCAAGGTATGGTGGCTCAATGGCTCAACCGCAAAGTATCTTGGCTCAATGGCTCAGGCACGAAGCAGCTTGGCTCAGACCCAATGGCTCAATCTCAAGGTATGCTTGCTCAATGGCTCAACCGCAAAGTATCTTGGCTCAATGGCTCAGTTACGAAGCAGCTTGGCTGAGACCCAATGGCTCAATCTCAAGGTATGGTGGCTCAATGTCTCAACCGCAAAGTATCTTGGCTCAATGGCTCAGTCACAAAGCAGCTTGGCTCAGACTCAATGGCTCAATCTCAAGTATCTTGATTCAAGGGCTCAGTCACGAAGCAGCTTGGCTCAATGGCTCAGTTACGAAGCAGCTTGGCTCAGACCCAATGGCTCAATCTCAAGGTATGGTGGCTCAATGGCTCAACCGCAAAGTATCTTGGCTCAATGGCTCAGGCACGAAGCAGCTTGGCTGAGACCCAATGGCTCAATCTCAAGGTATGGTGGCTCAATGTCTCAACCGCAAAGTATCTTGGCTCAATGGCTCAGTCACAAAGCAGCTTGGCTCAGACTCAATGGCTCAATCTCAAGTATCTTGATTCAAGGGCTCAGTCACGAAGCAGCTTGGCTCAATGGCTCAACATGAAGGTATCTTGGCTCAATGGCTCAGTCACAAAGCAGCTTGGCTCAGACTTAATGGCTCAATCTCAAGTATCTTGATTCAAGGGCTCAGTCACGAAGCAGCTTGGCTCAATGGCTCAACATCAAGGTATCTTGGCTCAGTCACAAAGCAGCGTGGCTCAGACTCAATGGATCTGTAATTAAAACAAATGAAAAAACTGAAAGTCAAAGGAATACATTGTAGCAAGGGAACTAATCAAAGCATATCATACAACTCCTGAGAGAAGCAAGCTAAATGAAAAAATGTGCAATATAACTGTGCAGTGATCTATGCTGTGCCGAGACAAAATGCAGCACCGGTGCGACGGCAGTCATAACCTTCATATACTGATATTCAGAAGAAACAAAAAACAGAAGAAGCGGCCAGAGAAAACAAAAGCCGTAAAAGCCCAAAGGTGCCTGGTAGTACAGGAAAGATTGCTACAGCAATTGCGGTTACAACAACCATACTACTACAACTACTACATGCTGCTTCTACAACCGCTAAACAGGACTAAAGCCGCAGCTGCTGCAACGAGATCAGTGACAAACAACAGCCACATAATTTTAAATTAAAATATTTAACCGGGGTACTCACAACTGTACCCTTCGGGATCGGTATGTGAGGCCCCAAACTCTGCCCTAAATTTAATTTAAAAGCATATACTACACTCACACACCATTGGTAGTTAGGATGCCCTTGTTTTGGAGCTATACTCGTAGCCTGGTATAGTTTCAAAACAAGGAAGAGGTGAATCTGGGAACCACCCTGTACTCGACCACCTTATGGGCAAACATAAAAAAAAAAAAAAAAAAAAAAAAGACATGAGTTAAATAAAAAATGATAAAAATTTTTGGAATAGGTCGCTGTCTCAATCAGCTTGGTTACTTTTTTAGTCCAACCATGAGCCTGAATGGCACAACCCGAGTGTTTCGTTTGGCGGCTCGGGCCAAGTGCAATGACCTGGTGGATGTTTTCAAGTACAAGAGCGAACGCACGGGGCTGACCGTGACCATTGCTGACGTGGAAAGCCCGCTGGTCAATGGATGCTTTTGTTTAGGTAGAATCAGTGGTGTTTTAAACGAAAGGTTTTAACATGCACGCTTAACATTAGCGGGCATAGTCAAGTTCGCTTAGTCTGACTAACTAGCTCTTCTGCTGAGTAAGAAATGTTTATATTGTGAGGCCTGAGTGTCAATATTCCACAGGAAATATTAAACGCGGTTATTATTAGAGTGTCATTATTCCGCGACCTGAGTGTCATTATTCCACAGGAAACATTAAAATATCGGTACTTGTGGATAAAATGATTTTAAAATCCCGGGTTCTGCAAACATTTGCTGCTGAGTTGCTCTAAACCTTTACTGGTGAATAATTAGAAACACTTAAAGTTGGATACGTCTGTTGAGTAAAATATTGGCTGTCAATCGAGTACCGATCAATATTCCAGACGACACAATAAAAACTACTTTAGAATAATATTAGTAGGTATTGTAAATAGTTGTATTTAATTAAACATTAAAATTAGTACAAATAAGCTGATTGAGTTAAGCCGCCAGTCAAAGTTTAAAAACCAAAAAAACGGCTTGTCCCGTACCTATTCGAACTGGGGGTAACTCGCACTTCAGGCGAAAATCATTGCACTTGACTAACAGGCCGATGTAGAAAATGTGTATTTACAACATTATTCTTAGTGTTAGAATAGAGCGAAGTTGGTTTGATTTGAACAAACTATGTCAAATCAACCTACAAATAAAATAAAGTTCACTAAGGCTACATAAGACGTTAAATGATATGCATAATTTAGGTATAGGCTATATGTAGGCTGTTACCGCATGGTCAATCGGCAGCAACGTCGTAGCAGTACCTAAGCATCAATGTTGGTTGAGCATTGCAACTAAGATTCCCGTGTTGAATTCAAATTTAACTCAATTTCGTCAAAGGTCAAACACATACTTTTACTGCAAACTAACTTCAAACTTCATGCCTAGGTAATAGTTAATACCGACTGTTTTGCATAACCTGATGAGCGGCCGGTTAGCTCAGATGGTAGAGCGTCTGATTCTTAATCGGAAAGTCGGTGGTTCGAGTCCACTCCGGTAGCTTGTGTTTTGAAATTTGCGCATGCGGAGGTCCAAGTCAAATGCACGGCATGCATTACAGAATACCATAGCTGATTGACCTACCTGCCCTTCCAGTGTTAATTAACACTGGAAAGTCGACTTACCCGAAATTACATAGGATTTGGAGATTCTGATTATAGTATAGACGCGGCCCCTGAAGGGGCCGCGTAAAAAGCAGCGCGCCAAAATGTTAATCCAAAGGTTTTGCAGTGACATTTTAAAGCATGATTTTTAAACCTTTTAATCGGAGTATCGGACTAAAATTAACTCATTTAGTCCCGTAAAAGAGTGGTCCTGTCGTTTCAGTATGTGGGCTTCATCCTTCATTCATGGGTATATATACTACCGTAGTGACGTGACGTGGACAATTTCGACGACATTTTTTGAAGCACCTGTTCACAGTGTTTATATATGTTGGGAGTAAAGACAGTCGACAGTCCTGAAAGCAGGCGAAAGTTTTGATGATGGATTTTTTAGTTTCCAAGATTTCTTTCGTATAGGGGAATACTACAGAATAGATACAATGCTACGTTGGCTAAGAGCACACTAAACAATAAGCTAACGTGGTAGCTAGCCTAACTTGTACGTTTTCAACTGATTACATGACGTGTGTTTTTTAACCGTTAATTGATGCAACGGGTGATATTATATCAGCCAGCAGCATATTTTTTTAGCCACGGAAGCTCATGACGACTCTGGTTTGCCTCACACCTTGGAACATTTGGTGTTCATGGGAAGTGAAAAATATCCATACAAAGTATGCATTTTATTTTTGCTTTGGCTGGTGTGTGTACATGTGATATTGTCAAATTATGTGGACTTTATAAGCCGGTTCATACCGGTTCTTGTCCGTGTCGTTCTGTACGTAAATAATTCCAAGAAAACTGGTTGGCCAGGCGTGACATTTTTTATATGCACTGTATATATTTGGTAGTAAATAGTAAATAGTAAATAGTAGTAATAATAGTAGTAATAGTAAATATGCACAGTAAAAAGTTAGTCAAAGCCATTTTATCAGTTTTTCACAGCAACTGTTTCACCAAAATTAGTTTCTGCCCCTATTCCCGTATAGTGTGTTTTTGAAGTATACAGTAGGACGAGTATGAACCGGCCTTTACTGCTGGGGAACTTATTCTGTTCCTTCCTACTATTATATAATCATAGCGTTCATTGTGTTCGTTTTTTAGGGCGTCCTTGATTTGTTTGCCAACCGTTGTCTGGCGTCTGGAACCAACGCCTGGACGGACACAGACCACACCTGCTACACGCTGTGCACGGCGGGATCCGAGGGTTTTCTCAAATTACTCCCTGTCTACATGGATCATATACTCTATCCTATGCTTACTGTACGTTAAGCTCTATTGAAATGACATGTATACTTGAGTCATACATGTCCGGGGAATCGAGGGGGCGGGGGTGGGGACGGTCCCGAAAATGTGGGCAAAATTCAGTAAAAATGACACTTTTTGTGGAAGTTTTGCAAAATTTTGCAAAATTTAGGCTTCTTTTGACCGATCATGGGGGGTCTACAAAATTTGGCCGGAGAGCCCTCCTCCAAATTTTGACCCCGTTACATGTATGCATAGAGTCTTACATACTTATCAGATGTTCGTTTTTGTATGAAAACATGGTTTGAACGAGTTTGCAGATATACGTTCTGTTGTTTAACTGGATCTTGTGTGTAGTTGTAATCATACTTTATCGTACGATATCACAACACTGCTTCGCAACTCGTACAAGCCAACATGACTGACGACTTATCACTTAGCTCAACAGACAGCTCCACATGTTTGAATCGCAAAGCCTCGGAACGCAATGCCCTCGTGAAATTGACCAATCTCATGCAAGTCATACAGCAGGACAGTGCCAACTATCGTGTTCTTTTGGAAATGCCTGACTTGAAGGACTCAAAGAATTCGTATGAAACGCTGAATTTGCTAGATTCTGGCGGCAAATATTTGCCAAATCGACAACTGCATCTCCTATTGCGAGAGATATCTCAGCGCAGCTATCACAGTCTAGAACTAGCTCGGGAAATTCAGCGTGAACTTTCCCTAGCTACTTCTACTTTGAGTACTTCGAATGATATGACTATACAGTGTCGGTCCACGCTGCGATCTTACGTTGAAAGTATTTGTGAAAATTTGCTAGAATTCCGAGTTCTGATTGGCTCGTATTATCTGCAGAGCATGGACATAGGTCGACGGCTATTGGCTAATCCAGGACTTGAGCTTATTGCTAGTCAACGCAGACAGTTTATGGACTATAGTCTGATTCGGGATGCTAAGCTGAAGCTAGAAGGGCTGTTGCATCAGTATGACGGGGTTGAGGCCTTTTGGAAGAACAACCATCAGTCGCTGACTCGATTCACTAATGATGATCCGATTTAGGTCGACTCATGGTTACAGCCAATCGTCCGATCAGCCTTAGCTCTCAAATTCAATCTTGTATCATGAACTGGCATGGACTATTAAATTTAAAAAAAACGTAAATCTTTGTAAGAATAATAAAAGATTTCTTCCGAGTTAAATTGTTGAGACTTTGATTCGTGTTTTATTATTCGTAGTGGCTTAGTGTTAGTACTAATTTTTAGATATTAACAAACAGTATCGAAACACTGTACTTTGTAGATAGTTTATCGATTATGGAAAACGAAGGACTAGTCTGATCGCTGATGCCTATTACGGTTAAGAACCAGCGCTTTAAAGTTTAAGTCCGGGAAGGAATGGCATTAGTTGGTTAAGGAAGGCATTCGCAAACAGTTTAGTTGGAGCTCAGCTAAATTTCAAGATCGGAAATGTGAAAGTTGAAAAGATATTTTGGGTTAATGCTGCTTACTGACTACTGTAGTAAGCCGAGTAGATAGTTTTAGTGACAGTAGATATCAACGAATTACTGATAAACGATAAGCACTGCGTATTTGAGAATATTGTATGGCTATTATTCAGTTTTCATGACTTTAAATATGATATTGTGTACCTGGTCAATGAGACAGTGAATTGTAACACTTTTTTTAATCTGGTTAAATCTGTGGTTTCAAACAAAATGACTTTATTTGCAGATTCAACGCCATGGTTTGCATGAAGTTGTGTATTTATTTTAGTATTTCCTTCCGAAAATTAATGGTGGCTACGCTACTGACCTTATCGACTAAGCCTCGGCAATCTGAAATTAAATTGCTTATGTTGTTCTTGGGGATCAATCAATAATGGGTTTTGTAACGGAGCTGAGCACCACACCCGAGGGCGGTAACGCCAAAAGATAGCTATCTATCCGCGAATTACCGTTACCGTAATAACAAGAATATTTACTCAAACGATTAATGATATTTTTTATTCAGGATGCCCAGTACGCCACCGAAGTGCACCACATCACGGGCACGGGCGAGGACGCAGGAGTGGTGTACTGTGAGATGCAGAGTCATGAAAGCAAGGCCAGCGCTCTGACCTATTATGAATTGAAAAAATGCCTGTTTCCGCCACCCTGTGGCTATGGAGTGGAAACGGGGGGTCGTATCGCCAGTATACGACAGTTGTGCAGTGTTGATAGGGTAAGCTCAGTAGATACATGTTGGCAACAAACTATACTTTTCATAAATTAGATTATCCAAGTCAGATATATACTTGTATTCTGGTTATTGATTCATGGTGTAGATTTTTGAAATGCTGAATGTCAAGAAGTCTTTGGCTGGAGCTTATACTAAAGTCTGACAAAAAATAGTTGCACCACTTGTGAAAACGAAACATGTGATTTCGTTACGAAAATAATAGATTTTCGCTATCAAGAGTACAGCAAGTAGTCGCAGAAGTTATGCCACTGAAATAAGGAAGTGGCGCATCTTTTTTTTGTCAGACTTTAGTTAATCTGCAATATACATAGTATGAGTAGCAGTAGACTTATTAAAGACCTTATTAGTAGATCAAATAGAACTTGAGACCTGGACAAACAAGGTCATCAAGTGTACCTAGTTTTGTATTATATGCATTTTTAGAATTTTGACATTGATTGGCAGTTCAACGTGTGTAATCTACAAGTCTAAAGACCGCTTAGGTCTTATAAGTCATTATGAAGCACATTTTCAAAAATGTTGCTTTTATAGGCGCGTTTTATTTTTTTGTTATTATTAGACTTTACAGTTGCTGTTTCCTGCAGGTCCGAGAATTTCACCGAATGTTCTACCGTCCGGAAAATCTTAACGTCATCATCAGCGGGAAGCTTGAACACGAGCACGTCTTTGAGGCTTTGGAGGACTTTGAAATAAAAATAATGAAGAAGGCAGCCGAGGCTCGTTTTTTTCTTTTGCTAAATATTTTTGTCACACGTGCATAGCCTTCCGACCTACCCGTTGTGAGCATTAATGCGTAGCTAACACTTTATTAGACGTGGGTTAGTAAATGTTCAGATTATTGCTTTTATTAAGTCAGTTGTGTTTAGTTGTGATTATTTAACATTGCTTATTTTTTCTTATGTCTAGTTTATAGTTATTCCTTGTACTCATTATGATTTTAAAAATGAAATAAGATACTGTATGTATATACTTGTAATATATGCAAAAAATATTGAAACAGAGTACCCATTCATGCTAAGTTCTTTCTCCTTTTTCAGTCATCCGTCAAACAAAATCACGTGAGACCTTGGTCCAGTCCAGTGCCACCATTCAAGGAAACGATCGAACGTCACGTGACTTGTCCAAGTGATGACGGGCTCACCGGTTTGGTGCTGGTTGGGTGGCATGGCCCTGCCGCTAATGTGAGTTTCGGCAAACCATCCTTTTTGTCGGCACAGCGATAAACGATCATAGATTGAACATGTTGATTTATGGTACTGGCTTTATTTCACACATTGTTTTCTCTAAGGACACACAAAGAACATTGATGAATAGAAATTTGCAGAGTCAGCATGGTCTATCTCAATACCTCTGTGAGCCAAGACGTACGTCAGCTATGTTATGTGTTAGTTGGATTGCACCCTAGTGATAATATTAATGATTAGGGATCTCTTAGCTATGAGTTGACGTATCGGTACTTGCTACACGTATTAATTTTTGCTTGAGCATATTTTTTATTTGAGGCTAATCCGCTAATCTTGGTCATTGAACTAGACTAGAAACGTAAATAGGGTTAAAAAGCATTATATATCCCATTTTCATAACAGTTTTCCGGCACTGGTTTTTTTGGGAAAATGTTCTTCCATATACGCACACGGACATATTAGCTGACTCTGGTCAAGCTTTGTCACTCAAGTCAAAAAGTTTGTCTAATGTAATCCTATGTTTTAATGTTGATATTGCAGGAATGGCTTGAGGAAACGGCTTTGTCGATTCTGCTGGACTACCTGACGGACACTCCTGTGGCGCCGTTGGAGCGAGATCTCATACAGATTTCTGATCCCTATTGCAGCAGTGTCAGTTTGATTGTCTGTTGGTGTATTCACTGTGCGTGTTTGCTGGCTAGTAGGCCTATGCGTGAGACGAGCGCAGTATTACGGCGTAATCTCGGTGCCGAAGACGCGCTTCAGTAACTATTTGAAAAATGTTTTGTGGTCGGATGTCTGGAAAGTACGACGACACCACGTGACCGTGTCAAAACAGCGCATTTGGGTCACCTAATCCTGCTTTTTTGATTCTCCGTGTTTCAACCTGTCTTTACCCTGCTTTTCACTAATAACCAAGAGTAATAATGATTGTAATGTTGTATCCGCGATAGCGAGCACATTCGATTAAAGTCTGACCAAAAATTGTCGAACAATGTGAGCAAAAACAAAACATGTGATTTTATTACCAAACGAACAAACATCAACCGAGCCTTCAAAAGTACAGCGAGCTGCTAAAATCACACCACCTGTTTTCTCTCTGTGTTCACCATTTTGTGCTCAGACGTTAGTTTAGTTCTATTTTTTCTAGTTTTACTGTTTCAGTTTGCACCAAATTTTTTTTAGATTAGTAATCATGTTGATGATCAGTCTGTGTCGTTGGTAGTGTTGACCGCGAAGGGAGTGCCAGTGGCCAAGCTGAACCTGGTTAAAGACAAGTGAGATAGCTTTGTATAACTAACACTGCTAAATATGGTGAGATTTTATAATCAAGATGTAGCACAATCAAGCTAGTTTTTAACATTTAATGCCGTGAAAATAATTTGATTCATTACCTACTGAAGATGCTCTTGTTGAGGTTTTTTTTTCTATGAGAAGTTTATTAGCATGATAAAATTTTTGAAAATCTTGGTGTTACTCTTTTAAACAGTCAGTAAATAAAACTCAGTGGGTGGATTTCACAAAGGTGGTTTAACTAAACCATGGTTTTACGTACGTTTTTATATGATTTGCACATAATTTCGTTACGAAATATAGCCTGATTAGTTACGAATTTCCTAGATTTTCTTAAACCATGGTTTTAGCTCAGCTGAAATCTCAGCAAAACAGAGACCTGCTGTGCTGAAGGTTTTAAATTTCAACTGCGCTAAAACCATGGTTTTAAAAAATCGACGAAATTCGTAACGAATCAGGCGTTATTTCGTAATGAAATTATGTGCAAATCATATAAAAACGTACTTAAAACCATGGTTTAGTTAAACCACCTTTGTGAAATCCACCCAGTATGTTTGTGTTCTACCCATGGAATATGAAGAATTGTATATATAACTAGCGCTGATATTATGTGCATTGTTAGACATCTAGTGTTACGATCTTTGTAATTGAGTAATATGTCATCTTTTTAATTCGGTTGTTTTTAGCACGAGTATGGCCGGCTGACCTAAGCTTTAGCTAGGGGGGGGGGCTCACTTGTCCTGTATAAAAGGGAGACGCTATTCTATGCTCTTGTTTTTATGATTGATTATTTAACAAGAATTACAAATAAGTTCACGTAACGATAATGTCATATTTTAGGTTATTCGAGATTCTTAGAGGTATTGGCAATGGCAAAGAACCGTTTGATATGAAACGATTAGGAGATATGATTCAGCAGCAAATTTTAAAGATTTACAGTCGAGTGAGTTTTAGTGTTTGGCAGATAAGTTTACACGTTTTGCTCGATAAACCTCGAGGCTGTTTTAAAGTCGTCCTAAAGGGCTGAAACTATAATTTAACAGTGTTGTTGCTTATAAAACCACTACGTGTGAGATGGAATGCATAAAACCAGTCCAAAAATGTACTATTTCAGTAAAATACAACATGATAACAACAAATTCTGCACGTATTTCATATTATCAAGAGTACATAATAGTGTCACTCTATTCAGAAGAAGAGTGAGATACTCTCCTTTCTGCCTGTGTTATAGCACAGGCAGATGCGCTCGTCGTTTTCACGTCACATGTTGACATTTTGTGCAACATGTGGCTGGCCAATCAGAAGCGAGCTCCGCTTCTGATTGGCTAGACGCCTGTGCACGTGCTCCAATCAGGCGGCCTCGTGTGCTATTGCCTGAAAATTGGCAAAAAACACATTTAACTTACCAGTGCACTACCCCAACCCGACCGATCGTGACAAAACTTAACACTGGAATGGTGGCCAGTGTGCTGATTGGAGCACGTGAGGCCGCCTGCGTGCTGATTGGAGCACATGCACAGGCGTCTAGCCAATCAGAAGCGGAGCTCGCTTCTGATTGGCTAGTTACATGTTGCACAAAATGTCAACTTGTGGCGTGAAAACGACGACCGCATCTGCCTGCGCTATAACACCTACTTCTAAAATGCGATTTTTTTGCAATCTTACGAGAAGCACTAATTTTGCCTTGCCTACCCAATAATTTTTCAACCAACTGCGAAAATAACTTTTCTTTTCTAATTTCTACTAACAGTAATGATCACGTGGCAAACAATGTAGCGAAATTCATTTACCTCGCGTTTATACGAAGGTCAGAAGCTTACAACAGGTTTTGAAGTTTTTAACACTAAACTAATATTTTACCTTACAGCTTGTAAACTGTGCATGCCTCATATCTTATTATTACTGTATAATAGTAGCATAATATGTCCTTATTGGATTTTATGCTGGCAGTCATATTCTTGTACTTTCCTATTTCAATAAACAAACAGACAAACACAGGCAGAAAGGAGAGTGTCTCAGTCTTCTTCTAAATAGAGTGAGACACTATTATGTATATACCCTTGATATTCTAATATTGTTGCCATTATGACTTAGACTTAGACTTTGTTTAGCAGGCCTGAGCTAAGACTGCCTCTATGCATTTCACCTTTACCAATTCGTACATAATGGTCTTGTGTGCGTCAAAGTAGTAATCTCTCGTATTTTGATTCAATATGTTGTTTTAGTTGGAAACGGCACCACACGATGTCATTGGTAGTGATATCATTGGAGATTTTTTATACGGAAATTCAGATAAAGATGTATGTTCTCACGTTTTCATTTTCTGTATGTATGTTCGGTTCGTAAGGTTTGACGAAAACCCAAAATATGTAATAAAAACAAAATAACATAATGACTATTATGAAATTTTCCACGTTTATGCTTAACTGTACGTTTACTAACTACGTGAAACAATTTGTAAATGTAAACTATTAATTAAGTAATACGGTTACATCTGTTATTCTGTTGATTCAGAGTACACAATAAGACTTCGAAAGTGCCTCATATTCTAGGAGCTACTGATGTCTATACTGTTTATGTGCAATACCCCTGTACCCTGTTGCCTGATAGACTGATAGACTGATACTCTTTAAAAGTGCCATCAAGACAAAAAAAATATGTAGTCTAAAAGTAGGAAAACCTAAAGTAGGCTAGCCTGGTGAATGGTGATTACAATAGAAATTTATAGTTTACTGTTTAACGCAAAGTGGAATGTTTAGAATTTGCTGTTTATATTTCAGTTGTATTTTAGTTTTGCGATCGTCTAAACCAAACTGGCCTGATGAAGGAACTGCTCAAAAAGCCGGAAAAATATTGGCGAGATTTGCTGAATAAGTATTTACTGGACAGAAAGTACTGTTTGGTTAGTTCGTGGAGTTGTTTCGTTTTTAGTTTGCTGTTTGTTTATACGTATACATTTCTTTGTCGGTGTAGTGAACGTATAGTTACATTTTCAACGCCAAACTATGAAACTACGAAAGGGAATAGTGTTGTTTTGCTAGCGGTAGCTGTTTTTGTGTAACTTTGCAGTTTGCAATTATGCATAATATGGACTAATGTCAGTTTTAAGGGTCATTACTGTACCATCAAGAGATAAGATATCAAGAGATTAGTGTGAGAGATAACTGTGACTTAGTTTTAGAATGCAAAGTAATTAAGGCAACAAAAAGGTATCATAGTGCTTCACTCTTTTTTAATGACCACTGCTTTATGTGCTCTTGCTTACGCAGGTTGTGCGAAACGCTGCTGTGGTGACGTGACAAGCGCCATTCTCGAAAATGTTTCAGAAGTTGAGCAGATAATTCAGAATTTGCTAGCTGTTTTTCCTGAAAAAAATCCATTTTGCACATTTTTATGAGCACAAACCCACGATAGCAGCCGTCCATTTGGGGACATATCCTGGATTTAAATGGATGTAGTGCGTTCTGCGTGTTACTATCGTTAGTCTCGTTTATATCCTTCTGAGTGTAGTAAACGGTGTCTGAGTCTAAGGGGGGTTTGCACCCGACATTCTGAATATATTTTAAGGCGGCAGGTTTTGTCCCGACGTTTTAGGCATTTGAGTTGAAAGCATTTTTAGTGTATCGAAATAGATTGTAGTGTTGAAGTATTTTGGCGGAGAGATTGGGAACTCGGCCTCGCCAATTCTATTTAGAGTTTGGCACTCGCCCACTTGGTTGAAGTGTAGGGGAAATTTTACAATGGCTATACATAAATATAGTTAGACAATAAGCGGGACATATACATTATCAAACTAATTCAATTATTTAAAGACTTTGTCTTTTTAGACAATCTAGTCAAATTGAATTTTCTGTTGAATTTCGTATAGCATGCTTGCGGATTTCTGTAACTGATAAATTTCGGCGGCTTCTAAATTTTGCTGAACTACATGCGTTATTCCGTTCTGAGCTAGCACCACTGGTAGCGATATATAGACATCCTCTTTGATGCCGTAAAATCCCTGAAATAGCAGATATTGATTGTAAAATTGAGAATTATACTGAAAAATAAAAAGTAGTTATTTAGGCTTGCTTAATTAAATTTCCTACCTACAAAACAACCCTTTCATTATAAGAAAACGGTAAGGAAGTAAAATTTTTTAACCCCCTCCACCCTTCTGCAGTATTGACCTGCGTCTAGCGTTCTGCATACTGTTTTCGATAGCAGAAAATAACCCACTCCTTTGAATGTCCCTGAATTGAGGTATAATTGTAAAAACTTTTCTGTTGTCGTAATTGCGACTAATGACTAAGCTGTGCCAACTTTGTCTACGAACGCTAGAAATAAGAATTGTTGCAGACAGTCAAGCAGTGGTTTTAACTAAATATACATACTTCGTGTACATGTATCTAGTAGCTCTTTGTTAATGGTTTTTCTTGATTTAATAAATTCAGCAGTTAAGTTTATTACTCATAATCTATTAATCTAATCGATTCATACTCATCAGTTTTTTTTGGATCGTTTAAAAAACGCAGCATTCGTTTGACTAGTGACTTATTTTTCTTTGGCCGTATTCAACTAAACAGGTCTGGGACTTGGACTTGAAAGATCCGATTAAGTTGTGTCTAATGGGTTTACCTTGGCATTAACGGAGAGTGCGAAAACATCCATGGAATTATTCATAATTCCCTTGCAAATGGCAGCACAGCTGAGTCCAATGGCCCAGTTGGTGTAGCCCTTCAGCTGGATCACTTCATAAGCGCTACAATTTTATAGTCTATATTATTTGAGTTTTCTCAATTCCTGCAAGTGTTACTATATAGAAGACAGCTTATATAATATATATTAGATAAGTCATAATAACTTAACAGTTTACCAAACAGGGACTTGAATAGAAACTAAGAAAACAGTAAGAATTAGAAACCCTAGTAAACCTAGAAAAGATTAGTAAGGCAAATAAAAGTAAACTGTTTCAGAGCCTGTTGTGGTAGATTTACATTTAGCAGCTGGCAAACTTTAGGTTCAATTACACGTCGTGGCTTTTTTTAAAGTTTCAGCCAAAATTAGATTTAAATTTATTTAGTGCTTATTTACTGCCCCAGGTAGACAGTGTACCTAGTGAAACTTGGTACGCTTCATGGTCACGAACATAATATGCGGTAGACTGCCAAGTTTTCGTATGCTGTTTTACTATTACTTTACGTATACTCATGCTGTTTTATTATTATGACAGATTTAAATCTGATACGTAAAATCCTATTTAGATTAAGATAAGACCATTTGTTTTGAGTTCGTCTTGGATTGTTTGAGCTATAAAACAATCCAAGAAAGTTTCATCCAGCTTTAGCTAGCTATTTTTTTTAAATCAATCAATTGTGAGCTTATCCCCTAAATTAAGGGACATACGAGGCTTACTTATATTCTCCTCACCTTTGCACCACTTTCTTGTGCACTTGTTTCCAGTTTTCGGTGTCCGAATCAGTGCCTAATCGGTCATTCAGTTTCTTGAGCGCCGTTCCTGCTACGTTCACGCCGCTCCATACGGCTACTAAAACTCAGCAGTAATTAAAACAGCAGCTGCTAAAATTCCAATAAGTTGGCCAATATGTACGGCCGCAATTTTTGTCGCAATTAAATGGTTTTTAATTGCAAATTTAGACTTGAATCATCCTGCTGTGTTTATGTGGGCTTATTTGTACTGGCTGTATTTTTAGTGTAATTTGTGGTTATCAATTTTGCCTATTAACGATGAACTTAATCCAAACTAGGTACATAGATAACAGTGCCACAAAAGATTATGTGCCGTAATTTTTACGATAAAACAAACACTCATGAGGTCCTATTTAGCATTCACAATCGGAGATTAAAACATTTGCATTCTTTAATAATATTAAATAGAAAGATTACATAATAGTGTCTCACCTTATAGAAGACTCTTCTATAAGAGTGAGATGAGATGCCTACTGTTATGTATGTACTCTTGGTATATATAGTACCGCTAGAATCGCCATGCTCTCCTATAATCCAAGCATGAGTGCTGATTGGGGAAATGCCCAAGCGTTCTGCTAGAAAGTAGCGAAATCGGGCAGAATCCAGATTGGTGCCCGATCCCAGGACGCGCTCCTTCGGCAGACCGCTCAGTCGCCAAGCTACATACGTTAGCACATCGACTGAAAATAGATTTTGCTTAGGGATGTTCACAAATTCGGATTACCAGATTAACTGAATTAACTGTAATAATCCAACGTATATAAAGTTTCAGTGTCTAGGGCCTGTTCTCAAATTCGGATTAACTGGATTAGATTAACTGAATTAACTCAACACACATGCATGAGACCTTTTTTGAAATTAGACACAGTTGCTCCTCTATGATAATTGCATAAACGTGCAAACTGCAAATTCTTTGAAAGATACGCAAATTCTATGTCGAGTTATTGTAGTTAATTCAGGTTATCTAATCCCGTTAATCTGAATTAGTGAACAGCCCCGTAAGAATCTGCACGTTTGTGCAACAAACACAAAGTAATTGTGTCTAATTGTAAGAAGTTACCATGCTTCAGTTTTGATTACCCTTGTCATGCTATGTCTCGTACTTTAGTTTATCTGATCTAGTTAATCCGAATTATTTTGTGAACAGGGTCCTTTGATAATCTGATGTATCGTCGCTGTTAGTACTGAGTGTTAGTTAGCTGAATCCGCATTTCTGTCATCTTCAATATTTTGTGTAAACGATATACATGAAACGAAAATTTACTTACCAGGGTTAGCCACTATCAGTAACAGCGCTTCTGGGCTAAATTTCATCAGTTGAGGAATAATGCCTGAAATTAATGCTCACTTGAAGATTTATTAAATGAGGGTCATCTCATCATGTTTTCATGCATGCAAATCCAAGATTCACAGAGGGTCGAGATTCACAGAAGGTGCTTAAACTTACTTATACCTTGCTAAATTCATGGCGGAACAAAAACACCACAGGGCAGAACCCATTTATATGTGATAGGCATTCTGAATAATTTTTGTGCAAAACTATGTACGTTTGGTGTTCCGTGTTAACTATGTCTTAAAATGGCCATGGCTCTTAAGAAATGTTCAGCTAAATAGTCAGTCTGACGCTTTGTTTTCAAGTAAAACAGAACTTGGTAATCTCAGTGAAATCTTCTCCGCAAATTTTCTGACGAAACTTCGTTCCCTAAAGTACGGTTCATTCTTGTCTTTAAGAACATAGGGACAGGGACACTAACAATTTTCGATCTGTTGCTGGGAAGAATAAGAGCCGTTTCGGGTAATTTTTGGCATGGAATCTGAAAGTGACCCGAACTTTCTACGTGTGAAATATTGGCTCATTTCGATTGGTAGTTTTTGTGAAATTGCTTCCCGGTAGTTTTCTTGGAATTTCTTAATGACAAACCGATAGGGACAAGGATAAGAATCAAATTCGAGTGCGCTCTCATACTTTTGAATATTTTCACATTCCTCTGCACCAGTTCCAGCCGACTTTCGCCCGCCTGTTGTCTCGCTCCCGCAGTCACGATGCAGATTTTGCTACCGGCCGTGACTTTGTAATCTAGAGTTCACAGAAAATTAAATGCTGATATAATTCTTGAATCACTTTGAGCTTGGCTTGAGCTAGGGTTACACCATAAAAATTAGATACTATTAACACCGCATTCTGAATGCCTAGATGCTTTTTCTATTTTTCTCTCTGGCATTAGATAAACCATAGCAAGAGTACTCAATAGGATGGCGTCCTATTATATACTCTTGGCCATAGTAACTTTTAGGTTTCATAAACAGCTGACTGTTTGCCTGTCATAAACATTAATACGCCTTTGAGTCGTGTTAATAAATAATAAGTCGAAAATAGCCTCTGTTAAGTGTTAATTCTTATACCAAAATCAAATTATATTTACCACTTGACGCTCGTATGCGGCAGTTTGATATAAAGCACAGTCCGTGTTGCATGTCTAGCATTTCTCCACGCAAGCGGTCCTCCAGAACGTCAACCATTGCCATTTCGCTGCACAGTCCCTGCAATATTTGTGCATATCAAGAGTACACAATGTCAAGATGACATAAATGTCAAGAGTATACACATGTTGTCAAGGAGTACAGAATAGTGTCGCAGTCGTATTGAACCCGTAGTGATATACTGATTACGTAACCGACCGTGAGCGACAGGGCTCATCTGCCGTGGTGATATTGCCATTGGTAAAATATATGGTGAATAACCTGGTTGAGCTTGAATAGAAAGTTATTTGTGAAGGCTTGTGTTATGTATATATTCATAATTTTTTGTAACTAAAAGACAACTGGCAAAAACGGTGGCATCTATTTTCGCAATTTAAAGATTGGGTTCCCCTACTCAGAACCTTATCTGCCCACTTCAAGTAGACACGCCACGCCCCCGAAAGACCGTATCGAAAAATTGATAAATCACTGAGATTGTGCTTTTTTCTGCGTATCAGGAATTCAGGATATATTTAGTGACTAAACCAATGCATGAAAGCAGTTGTATAAAAGTCTCATGTGAACCAATATTTTAAGATGACATTACTAAACAGGTTATTATTAAAATTCGAACGAACCTGTGTAATGCAACTGAACACACAGGTGGTGCCCACAGCCCCGGCACCGACCACAGTGATCTTACGGTGGCACTGACTCTTCACATTGTTTGTACCAGTTGCCGTTAACAGGCTATCTCTAATGGACATGGTCGGAACTGAAACTGCCACTGAAATACATAAGGCATATTATTGGGTGTTACCACAACTACAAAGTACTGATTGATTAGTGAACCATTATTGATGATAATCTAATGATAACCTTTTTTAAAAAACTCTGTTTTTGGGTCTTACATTATTAATTAAAAATAAAACTAACTCAACAATTTACAGTTATACTTAAAAACATTGCTTAAGGGTCAAAAATATCACATCTGTGGTGCAGTGATAACTAAATGTAGGTTATGTGGCAGTATAGCTAAATTTGGAAGCTGAAAACTCCAAGTTTCACGCTAAACTTCTGCCAAGTAAACTTTTTAGCCGCCGCAAAGTTAGTGAAACTCTGTTAAACTGACTAATATGATTGAGTCAAACGTGCGTTGTAGATAATTTGACGAAAACTTAGGCTTCACTTACAGTCGTAAATGTTATTGACAAAATAGCCAATTATGTCAAATTGCAAACAAACAAACGTTGAGTAACCAGTAGGTATGTTTATGCAGCTTGTGTGGAAATGTAACTGGAGCTGTAATTACGTATATTTAGCTAAAAAGCATTTGAACTCGCCCCCTGAACTTACATATACAAACAAATTGCTAATAAATGTTAATATAAGAAATTTTATGCTGAATATTGTGGAATAGTGTTATAATTAGTCAATAGTTAATGACGTCATAAGTTATCTTGTTTCTCAATTTCTTTATGCATGAGTTTCATTTACTTTTCTTTGGCTAAGTCGAAGAATAGAATTTGCAAGAATAGGTTAATCTGTGCGCAACCTTGTGGTCGCGACCGCCTTGTGGTCGCGACCGCCTTTTGGGTAGAATCAAAAGATAAAAAATTCAATATTGACACCACGCAGTGACGACAATGACAATGATAATGCCAATAACGGTGATGCGATCTTCAACTAGACCTTCTATGCGCGATGCTTTGACACTGACACCGTAAGAAAAGGTATACTAAAGGATATTACTAGAGAAAACGTTGAACCATCAATTCTATGTGGGCTTTTTTTGTTGTTGTAGATTGTTGGCGTTCCGGATGTCAAGGAAGCTGATCGGATCACGGAGGCTGAAAATCAACGAATTGAGCAGCAGAAAGCGAATTTTGGCGAAGATGGACTGAAACTTTGCGCAGATAAGCTTCAGAAGGCAGTGGACGAAAATGAAGTATATAAAATAGTTATTAGGCATAAGCTA
>JASANF010016477.1:0-10347 GCA_030248245.1 Trissonchulus sp. WLG1_4 | reverse complement strand
AATAACGTTATGTCAATGACAGCTAAGCTAAAGGGTAAATCTAGAAAAAGTCTGACCAAAAAATGTTGAACACTGAGACTAAACGAAACATCCCATTTCGTCACGAAAAAAACAATCAAGAGTACAGCGAGTAGCTGCTAAAAGCACGCCACCTGTTTTTTGTCAGTGTTCAACAGTCTTGTTCAGACTTTACTTGAACCGCTGCCACCAGGACCAGGGCCCGATTTATCCAAGCGAAATGTTCGTCATCAGAAATGCTCGTCAATCGTCATCGAAAATGTTTGTCATCGAAAATGTTCGTCATCAAAAGTTCGTCATCGAAAATTATTTCGATGACAAGCTTTTGTCTTTTAGAACATTATTTTGTTCTAAAGGACAAAAGCTCATCATCGAAAATTATTTCGATGACAAGCTTTTGTCTTTTAGAACATTATTTTGTTCTAAAGGACAAAAGCTCGTCATCGAAAATTATTTCGATGACAAGCTTTTGTCCTTTAGAACATTATTTTGTTCTAAAGGACATAAGCTCGTCATCGAAAATATATTTGACCGGTGAACATTTCAACGGATGTCTCTAGCTCTGTTCAAATGTTCGCCGTTCCAATAAATTTTCGATGACGAGCTTCTGTCTGTTAAAACAAAATAATGTTCTCTGAAAGACCAAAGCTCGTCATCGAAATAATTTTCGAGAAGAACATTTTCGATGACGAACATTTTCGATGACGCGCATTTTCGATGACGAATATTTGTTAGTGTTATGTTCACCGTTGAAAACGTTTCGATCAATCTAAAATTTTCCATGAACATTTTCGATGACGAACATTTCTGATGACGAACATTTTGCTTCGATAAATCGGGCCCAGTACGGCACTGTTCGTTCTACTTTGATTGGTTACATTCTTGTCTCCCACTTCTGTGGTGGGATTGGAAAGGTCTAAGCAAAGCTTACAAATACAATAAAATACGATTAGGCCGATGCCATTATTATAAATACTAGATAGAGGGACAAATATCGCGGAATTGCCGAGACAGAGAGAATGTGAGATGCCTAGAAATTCGGGGTCGACTACTATTCTAGAGCTTTTTATCGCGTTGTCCTATAATTCAAACATGAGCCATATTCAATACGTCTTAAAGCTGCGGCTAAAACTGACTGAACAATTAAGCGTGCCGTTCCTAACAATTAAATTCTGCTTACCTTTTTGTGGACCCCCATCGGCCCCCTTGCATCTTCGACAGAAATCTGCACCCCGTGCTGTTTAAATGTTTCCACGAACGCCAGCGCCGGAGAGATACAGCCATAGTCCACGATAGTCCCTAAAGCGAACAAAATCCCATGCGGATTCTACCCATAAAGAGTTCAAGGCCAAACCTAATGCTACGACAACCAACTTAGATTTAACGCAGCAGTTTTTTTACGCGGCCCCCTCAGGGGCCGCGTATATACTATATTCAGAATCTCGAGTTTCTATGTAATTCTGGGTAGGTCGATTTTCCTACGTTAAATTACACTGGCGGGGTAGGTAGGTCGTTTTCATGGGGAACGGCAATTTCAGAAGGCAGAAAGCGGAACTTGCGAAATCAAAACAGTGAGTCCGGGGTGATTCGAACCACCAATCTTCTGAATGGAAATCAGATACTCAGTAGATAACAGGCGATCTACCATCTGAGCCAACCGGACTTGAAAGAAGTCTTTGCAAAATTATTATTTATTATCATTGAAGTTCCGAATAGGTTATGTTACGTAGTACTTACGGATTATTATCACTCAACGATTTTCACGTTTTCGTCGAAGCAACGTAAGTACAACAATTTGCTGCGTTCGATGAAAGATGTTGCTACGTGCATATTAATTGTCAATTGGCAACATTCAAAATTAAATATGTATGTCCAAGGCCTCATGGTGCAGTGCACAGCACTCTGGACTTTGAATCCAGTGACCCGAGCTCAAATCTCGGTGAGGCATTGCTTTTTTTCTAAAGTTACTTTTTGCCTACTTATGACTTTTTATTTTTTCATCAGCTTTTATTTTAAAATTTTTCTGTAGTTCACCAGTAAGGCTTTGGAGCTACTCAGCAGTAAATGTGCGCGGAAATTGGAAATTAAAAATCATTTTTTACAAGTAATGGCCGCGTTTAATATTTTCTGAGGAATATTCACACTCGGGCCTCACAATGTAACCACTTCTCACTCAGCAGAAGAACTTGTTAAAACACAATGTTGTTGTAATTACTAATTGCGTATGTAGAATCTTTTCATCTTAGACGTTAAATCGTTTCTACTCTGCATCACTGCAGAACACCCCAAATACTAAGTTCCAAATTTTTTTCAAGACTTCGCAAACTAAATTAATGCGTTAGCTACGGTAAATACTTCAGCTGGGAATCTTTCATGAATTTATTTAATAAACGGTGGACTGCACCAAATCGGATTAATTTAAGTCTGAGCTGGAGCTTTTTTAAAGTTAAATCGATTTAGTTAAATCTCAGCTAAATTCTAGCTAAACTCCAGTTTTCAACTAAAACTTGAGCGCCAACTGTGTTAATCTTTACTGGTGCAGCGGACTTAAACCGATTTAAGGAATTTAAGCCTGAGCTAAATCGGTTTAAGCCAATCGTCAGTTAATCCGATTTGGTGCAGTCCACCAAAATAATTTTAAATTAATGAAAGAAAATTAAAAGTTGATTCACACTTCGGCCGTATGGTGGTTCAATTTGCAAAACTATGAACCAAACTATAAATACGTCATTCGTAGTTTTGTAGTAGCGCGTATACAGGTTCTTGGTTTATACGATATATATATATATATATATATATATATATATATATATATATATATATATATATATATATATATATATATATATATATATATATATATAATAATATACGACTGTAAATCGAAACCTCTGCACAAAGCTATGTAATATCTCAAGTACATTTCGTGCGATAAATTCAGAATATATATTGTCTTCTAGAGTTTCTTAGGGCCTATTCATTTACCGGATTAAAGGGTTAATTATAATCGGACTAAACGGTTTAAAAGTGATGGTGAAAAAAGCCATTCCAAAACCTCCGGATTAAACGGACTTAACAGCTAGCGCGTTGATTTTTAAATCCGTTTAGTCCGATCAAGCTGGACTTAATTTTTCGCGCTAAACCGTTTAGTCCGGTAGTTTACGAATGGCCCAAATTTATAATCGGACTAAATTTAGTCGGACTTAATTTAGTCCGGTATCATTCCTAAACTTAATCTACCCAACACTCCAAAATTTGGATTTCTTCTGCAACTATGGTTTTTTTCGCACTAACCAATCAGTTTTGTCTCCGCCTATAAACTCTACTCTGATTGGCGGAGCAGTTGAAGTTGACCATTTACTCGCTGTTTGAATACAGCGTTTTCGCAATATAAAAATGTATTTGCAGCTGCACAAAATGCAAAAAAAACTAGCTGCAAATGAAAATATATTAATTGTTTAATCTCCATTGTATATAAAGACTATTTAGCAGCTAATACTTCAAGCCAGCGTAGCCGAGAGAGCGTTCGCCTTGGCCACGACTGGTGAATCCGTGAATGGTTCGAATCCGAGTTTACTAAATTGAGTAAATCAGCACGATACTTTTTTTCGAAATATTTTGATTAAAATAACATAATATCCAAAATCTTTTTAAACCCTGCATGCTCAGGGGATTATATGACATGTAACATAATCAACTACCAAATACGAGAATTTGTCGGAAATTGACCACAAAAAATTATTTTGACAAAAATTTTTTGGAACACATTTTTCAAACAGATAATTAAAATACACTATAGAATAGCCCAATTATTCAGTTATAATTTGATATATGAATCGTCCAAATCCGTTAAGGAAGTGATAACTAGCAAGAGAATAATAGGGGGCACCTGGAAGTTAAGTCCGTTTAATCTGCGTAGCAAAACGCGGACTAAAACTACAGGTAAAATGCAGCGAGTGGACTAAACGGACTTCTTTAAATCAGGTTTAGGAACGGAAATGTTTTAATCGGACTAATTTTAGTCCAGCTGAGAGTTTAATCCGGTGACAGTTTAGGAACGGGATCGGACTAAAAAGTTTAATCCGGTGGTAGTTTAGGAATGGGTTCGCTAAAATCAAGCCGCAGGGCGCAGACTTATTTTAAACCGTTAGTCCGTTCAGTCCGACTTGTCATTCCAATACCTCGGACTAAAATAAGTCCAGTCCGTTTAATCCGGTACAGCAATAGGCCCTTAGCTTTGCTGGTGTAAAGATATAGAACTGTAACTAGTAATCTTCCCACAAAAGTATCTATCTATATGTGGTGGATAGTAGTATAGTGCTGTGATCTCGTACCACTTTGGGTAGGGTACGTTGGGTAGGGTACGGCCAAATTGGGTAGGGTACGTTGCAAATTGGGTAGGGTACGTTGGGTAGGGTACGTACGTGTTGCTAGCCTGTCTGTGTCAAGGTCATATTACTACCTTATAGCTGTTGTCATGGTAACGACATGGTCTATCTTTCCTCGTGTATGGTAAAAATTTGGTAAGAAAATGGTTAAGTTTTGGTTAATATTGTTTGCTTTATACAACAACAACAGCCACAACAACAACAACAACAACAACAGCAACAACAACAACAACAACAACAACAACAACAACAACAACTGCTTTAACGGCAACGAAAACGCGGAATGGCAAGTAGTGCAGAACGATATATGATAGTTTTCTTCCAAAAACGAGGAAGGACACAACACAAGTGAACGTAAAACCATGATATAGCAAAGCACAACTATACACTCTGCCATAGGAATCTCACACCCAGGCAGAGCTGGTATGCAATTTTTCGGTGCACAAAATGTGACGAACTAGTGGTTAAAAGACCGATGATGGTAGAGTCGGACTAGACTATAGGACTACCATTACTAGAACCTCTACAGCGCTACACAGCACTAAAGCCGCAGATGCTGGAACGACAAGAGTAACGAACAACAGCCATATAATTTTAAATTAAAATATTCAACCGGGGTACTCACAACTGTAACCCTTCGGGATCGGTATGTGAGGCCCCAAACTCTGCCCTAAATTTAATTTAAAAGCATACACTACACTCACACACCATAGGTAGTTAGGATGCCCTTGGTTTGGAGCTATATTCCTAGCCTGGTATAGTTTCAAAACAAGGAAGAGGTGAATCTGGGAACCACTCTGTACTCGACCACTTTATGGGCAAAAAAACCATTGCTCCTTTTAGCGGCAACTTGTTACTTCCCAGCTGGTCAGTCCGCGCCGCAGACTGATTATTATCTGTTTGTGTGTGTGCGTTTACACTTTACAGCGTGTCTGTCGGCTCGCTTGTATTTGTTGTCACGCAGAATTGATAGCAGAGTGTACAGAACTTCTGATTAAACTCACGGGGGTGGATTTCACAAAGGTGGTTTGTTTGCACATTTGTATTTATAGCATAGGTTTACATCTGCCAATGAGTTATACAGTTATTAATATCCAACTTTCTGTGTGGCGCTAGACATTATATATAGGTATCGAGTACCAAACCAACAGCCATTACTGTACTGTATCGTCTTCATCGCCAGATGCGTATAGTCTTAATTAAGCCAGTAGTAATAAACCAAAACCATACTCCTCCTATTCGGCTCCGTATAGTGCTTGTGACTGGCCGCGAAAGCCGCCGGCCGGCGGAGAAGTTCGGCCGGCCGGCCGTAGCGGCCGAATTTTTGGATAAAACCAATTGATCCAAGTCCAGAGTGTCATTTGGCATAAACTTAGCCTGCCGAATTGTTATGCCGGCCTAATTTTGTCAGTCGGTTGAATCTGGTTGGCCGGCTGGCCGGCCGATTTTGACCGGCCGGCCGGCCGGCGCCGGTTTTTTTCGGCCGACCGGCGACCATCAGACCGGCCGGAGGCCGGCCGGCCGGCCGAAAATTCCGGCCTGTCACAAACACTAGCTCCGTACACTTTTCGCAACAGTAGCCCATCACGATCGCGCTTATTTTGCAATAACAAATTGCACATTATCGCCTTCCACTTTTCAGTGCAGCTCACATGGGCAAGGCACTAACAAAATACAACCATGCTTACTAAACATCTTTACTTCGTACATAAACTTCGCAAATTAACGTCAAACAAATGGATAAAATATTAACAGAAAATAAATAACAAAGTTATAGATGCATTAGGCATTAGGTAGATAGATACTAACTACTAAGTAGTCGGTTCAACAAAGAATATAAGTGCATGGCACTATGTCAACAGTTTCCTTTAGCGAAAAAACAAGTTGTTCGGTATGTCATAACTCATATCTTGTCACATAATGATAAAAAAGACACCATGTAACAAAACTTTTGACATTCAGCAGCAGTACATACCTATCTAAAATAAAAAACCAAAGTATAACGTTGATATCAAGTTTCAAATGAAATAAAATCAGTCGAATAACAATAATTATATCATACCTGTCTTGAAAAAACAGTGCAATAACTAACGTCAATAACTAAGTGCACGCTGCTAGATTCACAAATCACAGCGTGCATTAGTTATTGCACTGCTGTAGGCGTGCATGTCAGTTAATGACTTATCGCACTGTTTATTTCAAAACAGATATAATATGTGTAAGTTATAGCACGATGTAGCGTGCACTCAGCGATTTATACGCACTGTTACGTGAAGGGCCAAGTGCATGAACGAGTGCGCACAGCGCACGAGTTAATGCACGCGGGCTTCACGTGCCAGTGCGAATAGTTGCTGAGTGCATACTACAAAGTATTATAACGTTCTTATAATATGCCTGGCTTGAAATATACAGTGCAATAAGTCAATAACTAAAATGCACGCCTACAGCAGTGCAATAACTAATGCACGCTGTGAATCTTGCAGCGTGCACTTAGTTATTGGCGTTAGTTATTGCACTGTTTTTTCAAGGCAGGTATGCTATAAAAGAATGTTATATCACTTTGTAGCACGCACTCAGCAACTATTCGCACTAACACGTGAAGCCCGCGTGCATAAACGAGTGCGCACAGCGCACTCGTTCATGCATTTGGCGCTTCACGTTACAGTGCGTATAAATTACTGAGTGCACGCTACATCGTGCTATAACTTACACTACAATAATACGAATAAAGTATGAACTACAGTCTGACCATAGATGCTGACCCTTGACACAAAACGGGCGGCGTGATTTTTGTGACTATTCGCTGTAATCTGATGCCTGCAATTCATTCTTTTCGTAATGAAATCGGGCGTTTTTTTGTCTCAGGGTCCGCACTTTTTTGTTAAACTTTGTTCAGGCTTCATATGTAGTTCAAAGTGATTATGATGCTTGTAGTATACTGTTGATTCGCTCTATGACCTCCGGCAGGTCGGCGACGGACTCAATGACCAAGTCCGCCCCAGCGTCACTCAGCAGTCCGCTCGAGTGACGCAGAAGTCGTTCCTGCTCTGGCGGGGACAATTGCTCCAAGTCACGCTCGCTCAGACCGACGTAATTGCTCTAAAACGAACAAAATTATTCATTTGTTTTTGAACTATTAAATTCAGTTAGGGTAGGCGATAGTGACAAAAATTTGAAAAATTACTTGTGTGTTGTACAGAAACTCTTTATTCACAAAAGCAAAAAAAAAAATATAGGTTTAAAAAAATAAAGGAGGAGAGTGACACACTCTTCCGTGTGTGTGTAGTGGAGCAGGGGGAGGGTGTCTGGGGGTTATCAGTGTAATTTGTATAATTAGAATGAAGGGGGGAAAGGAGAGAGAAGATGCTATTTTTTATTCGGAGGGCGCCAGCGCCCGTGCCCCGACCAAAAAACGGGAGGGGGAAAAGGTTAAGAAATAAAAAACTAATATTTGTATAGTTGTCAAAAAAAAAAAAAAAGGAAAGAAGGTTACGAAAGGGATTGGTGGGAAATTTTCGAGAGAAATTGAGAGAAAAATTGAAAAAATAAGAAAAGAAGATTTTTTAAAATAATAATTATTAATTTATCGAGAGATTGTCAAAAAATAACCAAAAGGTATTTACAAACCTTTTTTTTTTTTTTTTCAAGGAGGAAAAGAAAAAATAAATGGTTAATTAAGTTTTTTTCCTATCTTTTTTCTTATCAAACCATCAGCGATTTTATAAAAAAAGGTGGTAAGGGGGGGATACTCGCGGTGGTGGGCCACCCACATGTTGCTTAGAATGTCAACATGTAGCCTGAAAACGACCAGCGCATCTACTTGTGCTAGAACACAGGCAGGCTGGAGAGTGTCTCACTCTTCTTGTATATTGAGTGAGAAGCTATTATGTACTCTTGACAAAAGCAATAACAGAAGGCAATGTGACATGGTTTTCGGAAATTTTATTTTCGTGACGAAGCTAAATTTTCCGGACACTATTTTTTTCACGTCGACACTACTCAGTGCAACTTCAGACAGTACTGAAACCTAATGTAGGAGCATATTGGGTTCAACAAAACCCAGACAACGAAAAATCTCAGCTGATAAATTTGTCCATTATTGATGATGTTTCTGAATTGTCCGTACATGGGTATTTAAGTTTGCGCAATAATGTGAACGGCTGGTCACTACTGATTGGATGTACGCTTGTTTAAAAAAAGTTAATACATAGGCTAGTTTCGACGAGTGCATCTGCCTGCTCTATATCATAGTCACAGGTGCGACACTACTTAGCACTTGCTGTCGCGCTTTTCTGCACCGCACCGTTTTTGCAACTCCGACAGTCCAGCAGCCAGCAGCAATGCCCTCGCGAATTCCGTCCACCGTGTCGTCCACCTAAAACAACAATAACAAATTGTCTACATCGCCGACCCGACTGAAAGCGTTCTTTCACTCCAGCAGCTTACATTAACAACAAACCAATGGCTAGTAGTTCCATTGAGGGCTGTACTATGTTCCAGCAGGTTTACCTGAAGATGATGCTAACCATACATGTAACGGGGTCAAAATTTTGGGGGGGCCTCTTCGGCCAAATTTTGGGGACCCTCCCCCCACACTCAACCAAAAATACCCAAACTTTTGCAAATTTTTCTAAGAATTTCGCCAAAAATTGCCATTTTTTCTAAATTTTGCCCACATTTTGGGGACCTCCCCCCCCGGTCCTCGATTTTGGGGAGGAGTCCCCCAGTCACCCCCTCATACATGTATCATGCTAACCAAAATCCAGTTCACACATGACCTCACGGACCAAAGACAGAAAAACGACAATTTGATCAGCTGCTGCAAAAAACAAGGTTTAGCTAACATTTCACTGCGTTCAAGGGCAATTGCAAAGTGCAAATCCTTGCTGTACTTGGCCGCAAAACTTTTCTAAAACTGCTAAAATTCGACGACAACAGGAACAAGGATAAGGACAAGTACGAAGCAGGCTTAAGCTAACCTTAGTGCTAAAGTCAGTGACAAGACACCGCAAGAAATTTGACAAAAAACAAGCTCAAGGCACGCGAACAATACGATTTTTTAGCGCGCTTGCCTTGACAATAGCCCTAGCAGGATGTACGTCCATTTGAATTGCATTGAGCCAGAGCATGTGGGGGGCAGGTCGCGCTGAGGGGACTTGGTCGGCCGACACAGCGGCGTCAGGCTGAAACCCCTGCTTGGCTGTCTCCTCCAGCAGGGCGTCCAAAATGCTGCGCGCAAATCCAGTACATGTGCCCACTTTCACGCCACGCTCTCGCAAATACCGCACACAGTCTAACACCCCTGCAACGAAACATATATGTCACTGGCTTGCACCAAAATAGAATAGCTCGAGAATAGAATTGGTAACTCACGAATAGCTGATCTGATTTAACCCTAAAGACGTATTCATTACTGTTTCCTCGATAAATAAACAGACGAAATAGAATAAAACCTGTCTCGTACAATAACTGCAGCCTACGTCTACTAGACTTTATTATCAGTGACTGTTCGTCAAAACTCGTCAACTATTTGTTGACTTGTCCTTAAGTCAAACCTTCTTACACACAAGTACGAGAAAGTCCCTTTTTTGTTCCGCACGACGGACTTCCCAGACTTCGCAAGCAATGCTCCTGAATCTCTCTTGTAATGACAACAATCCATTTCAAAGTTGACGTTCACTGGGGCAAATCAATCAATCAATGAATCATTCAATCTTCGCGGAAAATTCCTACTATCAGAAGCTCATATCTTCAGTATCTTTATAACACCAGTTACCTGGTATAAGCTGTGCGTATTGCCTGACAGTGTTGAGTTGTATGGGAGTGAACTGGTTGTAGAGCGTCTCCACATCCTGTTCCGTCCACGCTTGTCCCCCGTGCGCCTCACGCCACTTGGCCCCAATGTCACTTCGGCACAGCAGGGTCTCGATGTGCACCTAAA
>JASANF010016475.1:0-32359 GCA_030248245.1 Trissonchulus sp. WLG1_4 | reverse complement strand
ATACGTATATTATGTCTATAGCTGTACACAGCTTTTCACTGAGGCCCCATTCCTTTACCGGACTGAACCTATGTACATATTTCAGGGCGAGGTTCATGAATGACAAATCGGACTAAACGAGTGAAAATAAGTCAGCGGCTTAATTTTAGTCCAAACCCATTCCTAAATTGCTGACCAAACGGACTCAACATGCGTGCCTAACATAAAAGTGAATATATAGCCTAAAGGATACGAAAAAGGAATAAAGGCGGATATGTAGCAACATATGTAGTACATCTAGAAAGGTTTGATTTTGAACTATATAGTTTAGGCTAAATTTTAGAAGCTGCTTGTGGAAGTGGCGGAATGTGCATGACTGATCATTTTTTAAAGCAGCTAAGAACGAAAGCACAAATTTCAAAAAACGTTGCTTTAACATTGAACTCTAAATAAACAAACAGCTGCTTAGCACTAAAACAGCGGTTAAAGCACCCTTGTCGAATTCTATCCTAAATCTGAACCGTTCTACGGCGGGCTTGCATCGCCACAGCTCGGCAGAGGAGACTTGTCCCTACAAATCAAATCTGATCTAGGGGGTAGGGCACTGGGCAGGGGCTTTACCACAAGCCCAAACCCCACTAAGTGTTAATTAAAGATCCTGCTTCTAAATGAAAACTGAGATATATATATTAAGTATAGTTATACATACGAAGTGACATATGATATAAGCTTTCCGATATCTATGGCACCTTGCACTTGGAACCTTGACTGTTTCTTTTTTTCATACATGATTTCCTTACTCAGTATATAATGAGTCCTTGACTATACATACCTATGTACAATAAAAAAAGAAACTTACCAAACAGAATCATTAAACTTGCACTGTAGAAAATGGAAATATCAAAAATACCACTTTCTTCGAAAAACAAAATACACAATCTGTAAAATAAAGGCACACACCAACAATACCACTTACCGCTTACACTTACCAGCATAAATGAAGGATTATATCTCACACACCAGTTAACACACATATATAAAAGTAGCAGCTAGTATCGTATTATAAGCACAAGCAAAATCAGCTAAAATCGAGACGTGAAAGTCAGCTCTTTGTGGATACAGAAAAAGTTCTGCAAACTAAAGAGTAATATATATGTACACGTAGTTTTCTTGGAATTGCTTAAGAACAAACCGACTGTGACAAGCACAAACACGAGCATGAACTGAGCTTCAGCACATTTGCATATACCTGTCCAGAGATGACCCTATGTCCGTTAGTGATCGCAAGGGCAGATTCTGTATGACGGCGGCAAACGGGTGTCACAAAATAATGGCGTAGCACCAGATTATCCAAATTATTCCACGAATTGCGGGGGGCCAGGGGGTTCCGCAGGGGGCGGGGTACGGAGGAGCGGGGGGTGGGGGAGCCCATCGGGGGGGCACTGTTATAAGTGGTCAAACTGGGCTGGGATAGGGCCGCTGCCCGTTGGTAGATTCCACGCAGGAGGGGTTCCTCGTGGAACGTGGGTGAACAGGTCGATAGGTCATCTGAACAACACCAGCTGGCTAAGTTTAGATAAATTATGAAGAACCGACCACTAGTGAATATTTTATATACTGGGCCATACCAGTATAATATACGCAAACACGCACGTGCACACACACAATCAAGGAATTGAACTGGCTTCGAAGAACGCAGTGAGGATTAAATTTATACTTGAAAGTTGGTTTAATATGCAGAGTCGGTTTAGAGTTCACAATCGGGTCGGGTCGGGTTGGGTCCACTCGGGTCGGGTAGGGATGAAATTTTCTGACCCGCGGGTTAAGCGGGTGAGCTCGGGACTCGGGTAAAAATTTTCGGGTATAAATTCAAGACCCGTTACCTTTCACGTTAACTTTTGCCATTTTGACGATTTTCTCAAGCTAATGTTCTCGTGGCAGACTAACTACTACACTGGAGATTCGCGGAGCCTTTAGCCTACCTCCTACATATCACGAAAAACTGATAACATGAAACTGACAAAAAAATTTTGGATTTAGAGTTTGTATAATAGCTTGACGAGAAGTTGGGTCGGGTCGGGTCGGGTTGAAAAACTTCGAACCGTTGCGAACTCTAAGTCGGATTAATAGTGTGATAAAACGTGATCCGCTACTCAGCCCAACATCAGCAATGTACTATAATAATGTGCTGAAATGCTGGATAAAAAACGAAATGTCAGTGTGTGACTCTAATAAATCCACTAAATCGGATTTATTTGAGTTTGACTAATTAATGATTGACTAACGCACGATATTGTGTACAAACAAGAATCTCAAGCTAATTTGCCTTCCCGACTCTGACAAGAAATAAACGTTTAATTAAATTTAGTAATTTGGTAATAATCTATTAAGATGTTTTCAAATGGCCAGAGGCCAAAATCAACAATCCAAGCTACCGAACCTAAAACAAATCTAAAAAAAACAAAAGCTCCACCAAACAGCATATAAGCATACATATATATAACCACTTGTTGCCAAACTCCAATCTTCAGCTACCAAGCCTAAATTAAAAAATGCTCCTTCTCCCCTTCACGGTACAAGCAGGTATCGTGCGTGCCCGCTCAAAGGGCCATAAAAAGAGCACGAGCTCAAAGATTGGCCCGCCATATAGCCCGCGCGACTTCTAATTGGATCAGCCGCCGCCGGAAAAGTAATCAGAGCCAAGTGGCGCAGTCGGCCGCAATCACCATAATTGCTTCTTTCAGCTCCTCCATTCCCACTTTTCTCGGACAACGCGTCCAATTTAAGGTAGCATCAAAGCTAACGTGGGTGCATATAATTGACGGCTATTTATATATCTGCTGTCAAGAGTAATATATAGGGTATAGGTGTTCAGATGTTTGAATGGTGTTCTTTATTATTAGTATGTAAATAGAGATGTGTAGAACAACTCGGCTCCTTTGATGAGGACCTGACACTTGACTCCTATGACGTCAAATCCAAAAGCAAAATCTATTTTTATGCCAGCAGTAAAATCACGAAGTAAATGATTGGATGCGTTTGGAAGCATTTTTTGAGGTGTGCCAGAAGTTCAGAACGCTAAAAACATAATACGTTATGCTTCAAAAGCTCTATCATAGTTCAATGCGCTGACAAAATTAAATTTGTGCTGTTTTGACATGGAAAGCTGCCTTAATTTTACAAGAGATCAGCAAGATCTCAAAGATCACACTCTCATACTATTCCTTTTGTTTGTCTTGCCAATTCTTAGCCAGCAACTAGTCCTATCAGCAAGAGTACATAATAACTGTTTTACTCCTTGGAAGAGTCTTAATCAGAGTAAACCACTTATCATGTACTCTTGCTATCTGACACGCATTCATTCGCACACAACGCGTCTCCAAACAATCAGACGACGACGGACCGTTGTCGATTCCTTTGACGGTTCCGTTGCCCACAAGGAACCCCTCCTCAGAGCCTTCGCTGTCATCCACAAATCGCAAATCTTCCACACTGACACCCCCCACCACCAGGGGATCGGCGGACTGGGAATGCTGGGCAAAGGGCGAGGGCCGGGTGTCGCTGAAATAGTCCCCTCCACGGCTGCGACTCCATCGGTAACGTTCTGGGGCTGTATATGTGGCAACAGCAGCACAGTAATATTTGGGTTGTCAAAAAATTTAGTATTTTTGAACTTCTCGTCAATAGAAACGTTTGCTATATAATATTTTGTGAATTCTCAAGCTTTGTCCGATAGCAGATCAGCAACTGCAGAAAAATTACAAGAGCTTTTAATGGTTGTCTAGTCCTTTAAGTCAAAATTAAAGTTAGACTAAAGACAGATGAAAATTTGCTAGAATATTCAGACGATAAGTAGCATAAGCACGCCATGCCGGCTGTGTCAAAAGATCAGCAATGTTTAGGCAGGTAAAAGTTTTATCCATTCACAAATAAGAAAAAATATCAAAATGAAAAATGATATTCGATTTTATAAAAAATAAACTTTTATCAGTTTTAAAAACATCGCAGTTCCCGAAACCATTATTGAAAGTTCGAAAAATTGCCAAAGCTGCCAAACTCCACAGACAGCCATGAAATACAGCGAGTAAACCAAGTATTACTGTGCTGCAATAGTGCAGACTGAGCCCGTTTGCGAAGGTGTGTTGGGGGAATTGGGGAGGGCCGTTTGGCGGGACGGCGGGGGCGACCATTAAGGATAATCAGGGGATCCATGTGTGGGTCAGGGGGGGCTGCGACGGGGGACGGTATAGAGGTATGCACGAGAGGCAAGACATCTGGCACAAACATAAAGGATATCAGTAGATTAGAATTACAACTGAGATTATGTATGTATGTTATCGAAGTCATTAATAAAATGCATTCAGTTACACGCTATTGTATACAAATAAACTATACTTTAACTTTCCAGTAACGATAGCACAGTGAGAAATCCAACATTACAGTACCTCATAATTATCGAAAACTTTTACAATCTTGCACCTTAAAATGACAAAAAACTGCGCCAAATTATGTACTAAAACAGTCTAAAACCGAGAAAAAATTCGCTCCTGTTTAAATTGCACTGCTCCGTTGATCACTGTTTGCATGCCGCAGACAAGGCATGTGGAACTCAGGTGAGCCCCCCCCCCCCCCCAAAGATATGATGAAACAAGCATCCTTCAAAGTTAACTTATTGCGGTGAGGGGTGATTCTCGCCACAGAAGTGACTTCCCCTCCCATTTTTTGGAACTGCTTTAATGACCCAAGTTTGCTGCCAGTAAAAGCCCCCAGTTTAGTAACTAAAACTTTGCTTCCAAGTTCCAAATATCAAAATTAATGTCAATGTCAGTCGATTTTGTTAATTTCACTCACAACCACATAGCAGTCTATTAAAAAACAGCTTCGTTCACAAAACAAACTGCTAAAAAACCTTGCGTCAGTGCAAAAATTGACAGCTAAATTAACACGCTGTATGGCAAGTTTTTCCAGTAAGACGTGTGAATGCGCGCAAACAAACTGGTTCAGAAACAATGAGAGGAAGCTTACAAGAGCCCCATGGTGACCATACATGGGTTTTTAACGAGGGGAGGGGCAGAACCAACAGGCCAGCAACTAAAATCTCTATCGGTTCCAACTTCCAATTGTTGCGATTTTGCCAATAACGAATCACCTCATTCCAACCCTACTCCAATCATGGGCGTGGGAACATTATATGTACATGTATGAGAGGGGAAACCCCCCCCGCCAAACATCGAGGGGCCAAGCGGTTGCATTCGCATCCCAAAAATTTGGACAAAATTGAGTAAAAAATGTCACTTTTACAAAAATTTTACAAAATTTTGCAAAATTAACGGTATTTTTTGTCCACCAGGAGGGGGGTGTATCACCTACCCCCCTCCCTTCGACTCCTCCCCACAAACAAAATAGCAACCGACGGCGAATTCTCCACACCCCCCCCCCGTTGAAGCAAATTTCTTGAGCAGCTAATCTGCCCCTCCCATTTTTCTCAAACTATATGTAGATGAGGGTATTAGGTGCGACTGATAACAGATAAATAAGTGATGCCAAATGCATATTTAGCAATCTGACCAATCGATTACTAAGAATTACAAGTCAACTAAAAGTTACCCTTAACAACCATATGAGTATAAATATATACGACCCTCCACCCCTCCTGTGCCATAGAGAATTCAATATAGACATAAACCTAAACACGCAGTTTTCGCCTTTGCTATATAAACTGCAGCACAACCGCCAAGCCAAAAACCTGTCGTTAACCTCAACAAATTTCATCAGGTAATAACCCTTCTTTCTCTCTACTCTACATCTCTCAAAAACCACCCAAAAATCTATCCACAACTCAATTTCAATTTATATTCAAGCCAGGATAATAGGATACTCTTTTCTACTCTTCCAGGAATGGATAATATGTAGGGCCTAAGCTGGAGTGGCGTAATCAGAGTATGAAATCTGGCCGATCTCAGGGGATTCTCAAATGAACGTGTTGGTGCCTCGGAGTTCGACGGCCATTAGTCAAAACAACCAACCAAGGCAAATGGACCTAGAATCCTGGCATTACAAAATACTACTCAAACTACTGAAAGTTGCCTATTCTCAAGGTTGCGGTGGGCTGCAAAAAAAGCACATCATGAGCAGCCGAAAAGTCGGGCAAGGGTTGACTGCATACATGGGCGTGGTTTTCTTCCCCCCCCCCCCCCCAAGACAGGTGTCTAACCCCCCCCCCTTACCCAGAATGTTATGAAGGTAGCTCAGGACGCCAAAATCGGTGGCTCACGAAGCAAAAGTGGTGGCTCACGATGGGAAAACAGGGAAAACAAGTTAAAAAGTTGCTCCGCACCCTCCACCCCATCCCCCGATATCTCAGCCCTCCCCAGAATTTGCTACCTGCCCACGTATGGCTAACTTTTGCAGATATTTTACGATTAAAAATGAAAAATAAAAAATCACCCTACCCAAATCATAGATGTATATGTACATGTATGTAAACATTACATCGACCAGTCTAGTTTGAGCGGCTTGAAATAATGAGTTGGAGTTTTCTGAATACTATGGAAGCTTTTTCTGACTTTAGCCGAGGCATGCAATTGTATCCATTTTCTGTTCGAAATTTTATGTTTCTTATTGTTTCACTCTCTTGATATTTCAGGTTCGAACTTTGATCACACTCTTTCAGTTTTAAACCCAACTTTGGGGCATTTTTTCAGTCATCTGAATCGAGAATCTGAATTTATTGAGGCTGGTCACTGGCAGCGAAAAGGGCGGCATCGAACGCGGGGTCGACTTTGAAGGGTGCTTGTTACCCCTACGAGCCGGGTCCCTCATCAAGATCAAATCCTATGTCTTCTATCTTCTATATAATCCATATTAGTCTACGTAATTTTCTATTATATATACATCAATATTATGTATGTTATGTATATTAAAAAACGTATGCAAGTATATATGTATGTTTGTATGTTAAAAGCGTATTTGTATATGTACATATGTCAACAAAAAAGCAAAAAATTACCAGGTTTAGCAGTAGCAATAAAAGACGACCGCTTGGCATGCCACGATTGGTGGGACGGTCGCCGTTTGCTCCGCCCACAACAGGGTATCCCATACAAGCCCCGCCCACAATCAGGACTACTGCTCACATCGGACATCAGTCAGCCAATCAAATCGCTTTATGCTAGCTGATTGGTCAATCAATTGACAGGCACGCTGGATAATAAGGAAATCAGCTGACTACAAGGCCAACCAACCAGATAAATAACAGCTGCATTAAGGTATTCATACATTAAGATATTAAAGTGATGAAATAAGGTGTTACAGTAATTATACAAAACATATTACTGTACTCACAATTCTTGCAGATAATCACAAAAAAGTCAAAATTATTGTCGATAATCACAAATAAATAATTAATTATTTCAACTATTATTCACCGTTCATTAAAGACGCCTATAATAGACCCTAAGTATGATTATACATAGCATAATATATAATATAATCCTATTTCAACTCAATTACTCAATCAAAGAACAGTACGGTTACGGTTTTACAACATTAAAAGTACTCGACAAACTGTAAAAAGGCTATAATATCGTAAGAAACACCCTACTAAAATGTGATGCTTAAAAAAACCATGTTACTCTTAAATAAAATGTGTTTTAGTCCAAACACACCCACACAATATGACATTGCATGCATAATATGGGACAATAACATGGAAAGAAACTAAGCATAAAAACTTTACGAAACATTGCTTGAGTGAGTGCTGATCAAAAGCAGAAAAGTAAACGGACACTTTTGACACTCTCGATACAACTATGAAACCATATGCTTACATATTAGCATCATGTAACGTCAACGTTTGGATTCGGTTTTGCTGGCTTTACAGTATATACAATAGGTTACTACTACAGCTGGTTTTCGTATAGAAAGCTTGCATATACGTATGTCGTATATTTTTTATGTAAAACTGAACATAGTATTTTTTTCTTAATCCCTGTTTTACTTTCATTATAACCTACCACTTTGTAATTTTTATACAGTCTTGCGACACTTTTCACTCGCAATTACTGTATACAGTACTGAAAAAACAACAGAGAAATAGACTACTGAAAAAACAACTAGAGAAATAGACTACTGAAAAAACAACAGCAAAATAGACATTCACTTCACCAATATAATATATATTTGCAAATATAACGGCGTTGTGCTTTGATATAGCCTCAAGTTGTTTACACCAAGAGCGTAGCCAGGGGGGGGGTCGCGGGGGTCGCAACCCCCTCCCCCTTTTGGTCGAACCTGAAGAAATTGTACACAAGGGTCCCCCCTTTTAGTTTTTAGTCCCCAAATAGTGGGTTTAAAAAATTGAGCAAAAAAGTGTACAAGGTGCGACCCCTCCTTTTCAAAATCCTGGCTACGCCCCTGGTTTACACGATTAATTACATAATTTATTGAGTAAATAAAGTAAATTTACTAAATTTACATAATTTAAAACAAGTAAAAGAAAAGCTAATTTTGTTGAAAAATTGCTAAAATACAAATAATAATACAAATAATACAAAAAGTAACTAAAACTTAAATAACTAAAAGAACACAATTATGTACGCTGAAAACCATGAAACGTAAACTAAAAAAGCTAACTGCTCAGCTAACAAGTATATAGCATAATACCGAGACGTAAAAGTAGATAGGTAACATATGTTGAATGAAATGCAAGGATTTCGCTGGCTAATTAAGACATAGCGTCAATGAGAAATGGCGCATTAGGTGATAAATTCAAAATGAAGCCAAACCAAGTTGACATAGCCGGACTTACGAGCAGTCAAGATCATACGTCAGACTCAGAATAAATAAATAGGAAACTAAATTGTGTCATTACTCATCAATGAAATCCAATTTTGTATCGCTATTCATCAATGAAGCTTAGAAGGCATTCACTTCTCCGATTAAACCGGTTTACTATATCTTGACAAACTAAGCTTAAAAATTAAAAATATATATATATACATATCTAATTAACTATGTCATAGTAAAAGTTACACGGACTAATTTGCCAACTTTTAAACGGATCTTATACTATGACTTCTTAACTAGTCAACTACGCTAGGTATTTTAACAACGTGCATGTCAATCAACTAATACGATATTATTAGTCTATATGAATGAGTTCGGACTAAAATTGTGCCGCCAACATAATTCAAATCATTTAGTTGGATATCCATTCTGCAACTTCGAACAAAAATTACTGCAATTAGTCCAGTAAACAAATGGGTCCTAATTTTATAGATATCTATATTACAATAATAACATTTCGCATAAACACAATAGTTTACGTAAAATAGAACACTCAGCTGAATTTGGCAGTTACAAAAACCAACAAAATCAACAAATCCAGGTCATTTTCGCAAGTAATCAACAAACAAACATAGATAAAAAATATATGTTTTATAATAAAACATATATAAATATTTACTCACCTTTCAGCTTACATTCCATATTATTATTTCAAAATTGAACATTCCTTTTCAATAGCGGTCAGACACACACTTACCTCACCGGCTTAAAAAGGAACAATGTTGTTAAAGTATACAATCACTCACATGCAAAGTCATTTATAAAATTTTTTCTTATCACATCTTACTGTTGTGTATTTTTCATTTTCATGTTGCATTGCGTTTGCGCTAAACTTGTCAGATTTCTATTTCAATGGAAGAAAGTCAAAATCTCATAAAATCTACGAAAAAAAACAACTCCATTATTAAAAAAAACAGTCCTCATTGTGTGTTGCTAGCTCGATAACGATCGGTTTTAAGCGGCAAGCAAGCCGGCAGAACAAATTTTAAAATCATATATTGCAAATATTATGCAAATGTGCAATATATGCAAATATTAAAAATAAAAAAAATAAGTCATCGGCATAAGTAATGCATCTGACATTATTACACCCATTTTCAAATCAGTAGCTGGTGTCAGGAGGTAGCAAGGTCAAAAAATGCCTACAACAACTCTCTCCACACAATCACTGTTTTAACTACCTGAATATAGTTATTCGCAAAGCACGCAACCTATTTTGGGTTTCATCAAAGTTTGCGAACAAAATCCAAAACGCCACATAAAGGACAAAGCAAGTGTATGTTAAAGTGAGTGATCAGACAAGAAAGTGGCCTAAACCTCTAAGCCTTAGCGTGACGACTAATCTAAGGGCATACAAGGCAAACCTGAAAATGTGCAACAGCCACAACTGTATACAACAGGTACAAAAGATCTTCCAATTACCCACTTTAAGAATTCCTACGACAATACGCCTAGATCTAGAATAAGGCAATCTGATTAGTTGGTTGCTCATCATAAACTCTACTGTGATTGGCTGAGCCACGCCAACTCACATCAATGGGCATTGGTCCTGAGATGAGCTCCGTTCTGGACTCGCTTCGATTGAGCAGCGCCGAGCTGTCGATGGTGGGCACACTCACGCTACGGCCACCCTCACGACCACCCACCAGCCCCCCTCCAATCTCAGGGGGCTTGCCCAGCAGAGTTAAGGCCACATATGAACCCGCTGAAATATAAACAACCAACCAGTAGCAGATATGCAGATTGACAGTTGATATTTTTTGGGAACTTTTTTATCACTCAGAGATTATATACTTCTTTTCTTAGTTACCATAATTTAAAATAAACCAAAACAAAACTACATACGCTAAAGTTACACATTCAGTACGTCGTCGTAGATGTAGCCGCTGGACTACAAATCCATTATATGCTAGTATAGCACCAAAACCATTTACGGGGGCAGACACCATTTCAATGGACAAACGGGAAACGTTTTCAAAGTTTCATGTGTCCGTGTCAAAATACCATGATGATGACGATGAGATCTAGATACTACACCTGCTTCAATGCAGTTGACTAGACTTAACACCAACACAATATTTTACATTTCACGCTAGTCGCTACTAACCAGTAATGAGCTTGACGACCTCCATGTGATTGGCACCAGTCACAACCGTCCCATTTACCTACAAAAACACAACAATTGGTATACTATAACATCAGCCGCATTTTATGGCTGGAGACTAAGTCGAACACGGGATCGTATTATATAAAAATATACAAACAGCACATAGGCTGGGATTCACGAAAGGTATTTAACTTTGGACTACTCATCAAAATAGTCCAAGTAACTCAGCATAATAAGTCTTTATTGCACACATGTAGTTGGTGGGAATGGGGAGGGGAAACCACCCCCCAATTCTGTCAAGGGGGAGGGAGGGGAGTCTCGCCAGAGGAAAGCAAAATTTTAGACAAAATATGAGAAAATCGGCATTTTTTGTAAAATTTAAGCGATTTTTTACCAAAATTTTCGCCAAAAATTGTCGAAATATGTTTTTTGGTCAAAAAAGGTCAACTGCGTCATTTTTGAGAGGGCGGGGACTCTGGGCTTTTTTTTCGCTGGCAAATTTTCGCAATTTTGCGAAAACCTTGAAATTTTTTTCGCAAAATCAAAATTTTTTCGCAGACTTACTTTTGCTACTTAATGCAGTAGACTTAACATTTCAATGTTAATAAAACATTATTTCGCCTATACAGATTAAGACTGACGCAATTTTTACCCTTTTTGAATAAAAAGCAACGATTTTGACATTTTTATTTAAATTTATGGAGCCTTCCTGAGAATTTTGTGTAATTTTCACAATTTTCACAATCGATGCCGTAAAGAAATTTCAGAACCCGGCCAATGCCCAAGTTAGGCCTGAAAATGCTAACATGTTCAAATGTTTCTTAATTGTCACCTCCGACCCATATTATATATACTGTCTATTAGTGTTACATGTGGCCGGGGTGATGATACATGGAAGAAATTTACAGTCACTAGAAACATCAAGCCACAAAGTTGCACGAGTCTCGGCCTAAGGGATCAGAAAATTCGGAGAAATTTTCAATTTTTAGGCCAAATTTGGTCAATTGGGGACGTATCGGAAACTTTTTCCGACTAACCCACAAAAATCAGCACATAGACCTTACGAGTTCACCTCCACTGCGTCAAAATTTTTCCGCAATTTTGCGAAAAGGTTTGAAACATTTTCGCAATTCTCAATTTTTTTTCGCAATTGCGAACGTTTTTGCGCAAAAAAACCCCAGGGCGGGGTCGAATATGCGTGGACGCAGGGGGGGAGGGGATCCCACCAAAGAGGGGAGGGGTACCCAATTTTTTTTGTGCTGTTACATGTATGCCTTATTGGATTTTTGAGAGTGAATTTTAGCCTACTAAAAATAAATTAATTGAAAGTAGTAAACTAAAATGGGGGTTTTTATTTATGGAATAGGGGAGTTGATTGGTTGGGTAAGGGGGGGTGCGTAAGCTGGTTTAGATAAGGTTTTGAGTCAAGTTTTAGTTTGATTCACAATTAATTTAGTCTACCTGTCTAGCCGTGGATGCCTCACTGTAAAGCATATCGAATAAAACGCATAAATTTATACATGCGTAGACACCACAAAACAAGTCCATGGTTATAACAGGTGCTAGAATTTAGAAGTTAAACTCAGCTTTCGCACATTTCTCAAAGGCACAGATAAAAACTTTTACCGGAATAATTTTCTCAGCCCTGAAATCGTAGTAGTTCAGGACGGCCAATGCCAGAATACAATTATTTTCACAAACACGCACTTAGATCCATTATAACCGCATTATAACCGCTCTGCGCACTTTTGACACAAAAATTTTTTGAATCAAACTGGACTCAACCTTTGTGGTGCATTATCATAGTTTTCGTACACATGTATACTACAAAAACAACATATCACGATATGACAATCGAAAAAATTTTTGTTCCAATCAACCATTTAGCTACAAATCCAAAACTATTCAATTACGTATAACATACATATATATGTAGTATGTACATACAAACAGTCATCACCAAATAACAAAAATTCGCCTATATTTAGCCTAGCTATTCTCAATTGCAAAAGTAGCGTCATTCCTTATTTGACGTCCTCAAAATCATGTAACTTTGTCAAACAAGTGCGCGTATATATTCCCACTGATGATTTTTAAAAGTTGACAATACGTACATACACTAGCCATTTTTCTTGTCAAAACAGACGTTATAAACAAGTTGTCAATGTAAAAGTCGCCAGAAAACATTTGTAGTTTTTACGGCTCTTTTATCATGCTGCGACAAAAAATTCACAAAAAACACGTTATCAATCTGAAGTTGCATATAAAGCAAAAGATAGCCTGACTGAACGAAATGACGTTGAGAACTTGAAAAATAAAAAATTTTGTACGCCAAATTTCGGTCTGCCAATAACAAAACCAAACAGAAACTATTAAAATACTCAAAGCTATCAAAAACGATTAAAAAATTGTCGCAAAAAATCCAAATGACTTCAAGATTGGTTTCAATTTACTTCAATACGAGTACCACCGGTGGCAGAAGAGGAAAGGTATGGTTTGAGGCCGGCGCAGAAAATATTCACAGACAAAAGTGCCTGTTTTCAAATTTTAGAATGGTTCAAAAATGGACACACTTTATGCGATTTATGTCAAATTTCGTAAAAAAATGGAAAATTAAGCTGCTTTTTGGGTGACAAAGGCTACAGAGTACAGACAGTCTCCAGATCTACCCAATACTCAGTACTCACGTTTTCAGAAATCACAGTTCAGATTCTTACTTTCAATTAAAAAAGCAAACATGGTACTTTCATTAACAATAAACTTCTCTCAAGCATACAAATTTTGATGCAACGCAGAAAAATCTTAACATACCTTGATAATCCTGTCCCCCACACGCACGCCTGCCCGAGCCGCTGCACCTTCTAAAACAAAAAATAAATATGATAATTAACCGTATAGAAACGCTATGAAGGCGCCTAATCCTATGATATACACTTCGGTCTGGACACTCATACTTAAGTCTACTACAAGAACTATGAAACTACATCGCATTTTGGTATCTGAATGGAATTCGTTCACTCGATGAAATGAAAAATAATACCAAGTGTTTATCTGTTTCTGTCTCAGGATGCAAAGTTTCTGGTAAGACGTTAGCTTAATTTGCATATTTTGGTCCTTCTCAATCTGCAGTTCTTTTCTGCGACTGCGACATTATAAATGCTTTTCGCATCACTGGATTTCTAGACTACGACGAAAGTTCGTGCTACGTTGCGTCACTTGAAACTACATAGTGGGCACAATCCTCAAACCGGACTAAACCTATGAAATCAGCAGCAGAGCAGTGCAGTTCCAACCGTCCTTATTGAATTATCACTCTTATTAAGTCAGATATCCATTTCTAAACTTCGGACTACAACAAGTCCAGTCCGTTTAGTCCGGCAAAGGAATAGGCATAGGACTCAGCGAGAGCGGTGCGTGAATACTGCCTGTCACCAACCTCCTTTAACGGACTGAATGAAGACAGGATTATCGCCGCTCACAGTGAGCCCATAGCCCTGTTCGTCCTTCTGCACGATCACACAACGCTCCACCACACCTCCGCTGCTTCCTAGCTCCGGCATTAGCTCGCAGCCTCCTCAAAAAAACAAACACACAATATTCAGTGACGTAAATATAACCGTACATGTATATAACCGAGTGCATATATCGGGGGTTTTTCTGGCCAAACTTCGTGGACTTTCCCTACTCATCGATCAAACATACTTTAAAGTGTGACCAAAAATTGCTGGACCGAAACCCGAGAGACAATAGAAAACACCTGACGCTGACTCCATTACAAAATACAAATTTTAGGCACCAAACGCAATGTTGTTGTCTTGTTTTATGTCAGGTTCAGCAATATTTGGTAACACTTTAGAATGCAAAAATTTCGAAAAGTTTCGCCATGCCATTCCATGCCCAATGCGTGCGTATAACACTATTATATATAGTACAGAAACTATTACATAATATCTAACATTAAATTAACCATACTATTCTACAGGTAATGCACACCGCCAGTCAGAGCCCGGAGCCGCGTCATTCTTTCTACTCTACTAAACGTCTTGCAATGCTAATTTTAAGCGGTTTTTTCGACAGTAATTTTCCTAATTTAAAAAATAAAAATCTGCAACTTCGCAGGCTTACAACGCGCAGTGAGAGTCAAGGCGTGCCTTAATACTACGGCGCTGTTTTCAGCGCACCTGTGATATTATTGTTAACCGGTCTTTCCTTCCGAATATTAATTTGTTGGCTCTGAGTGACTGTCTCGGCTTGCCAGACCAACAGCTGGTCCCCGACCGCCGACATGCCACCTTCGCCATCAAGCTCCATTCAAATTAGGCTCGTATTCACAAATTAATGAATAACGAATAGTCCAACAATTTATTCACTTATTTCATACATCAAAAACGTTTTCATATGTATTTCTGTAAATTACTGTAAAATCCAGACCGCCCTAAAATAAGAGGACGTCTTAAGAAGCCTAATCAGTATATATTATATGACTATAGGAAAGCTACCTTGCAGGGCCAGTTGAGTCAAAAGGAATTGTATATATATATATATATATATATATATATATATATATATATATATATATATATATATATATATATATATATATATATATATATATATATATATATATATATATATATATATATATATATATATATATATATATATATATATATATATATATATATATATATATATATTGTATACTACGACCTGATGGTTCCTTACCATTACTTGGGCGAACCTTTGTGGGAAAGGTGAAGCACCTATCAGAGGGGGGGGGATGAAATTGCCTTCTGGGGGGAACCCCACCCCACGTTCATGCATTTATATAGTCCCTAGATTAAAAAATAACGTTCTTTTATAATGAACTTCTGGTCAAATATTATGAAACATTTAGAGATCAACTCAGAGTCAGCGAGGATGAAAATCTTGAAAAAAACCAGGTGGATTTCTTTTCCTTGCAAGTTGCAACAATGCTTTAATGATGCCGATAGTAGGACTCCTAGTCCCATTTGGTTTGAAAATTGGGCTATTTTCGCTACAGAGTACAAATAAAAACACAGTTGCATTAAAGTTGCACACTAAAACTTTAAATAAACCAGATGAGCACTTGTGTCTTATAAAAAAACAGCTCCACTGAGTGCCTAGGTTATAACACTAATTTCAGCTTTAACAAAATATTCCCACACGCAAAACGACAAAGAGTAAATAAAACGTGGAAATATGGTCCATATTAGAAATTCAGAAAAATTTAAACACCAGCTATTTTCACAAAAAGACCCACTGCGATAAAGTAGGGCCGCTAAGCACGAAAGAAACTAGGAAAAAAGATTTGCCGACAGCGCTAGTATATATGAGGACAAGAGAATAATTAGAGAGGAGAGACCGACCAGCTTTAATGATATGATATTTATTAGAAAATAAGAAGATGATAAAAATGCATATTAGCACGCTAATTGACTTGGCCACACTTAATTGCCCCGGACCGCCCCATGAATGAGGCGCATAAAATCACATGATACTGACTGCTTCTGAGGCCGCTACCATACTCCCCGTATGGTATATTATATATATATATATACTCCCTGCCGCTGAGGTTACTTCTCTTGCACAGTTTAAGCAAAGAGGATCTACAGAATAGTGTACTGTCCCAAACTTTGCCAAAATAAAATTCCCACAAGACGTATTATATAAATTTGCCAACCTTTCCTAATGTTTTTATATACAGCCTAGATATGACTATTTAGGACTTGAGGTGATAGTAACGATTTCGATGATTCTTGCATAACGTGTGTGATTTTGTCGGAAAATGCTTGATATTTGGTAAACTAGAAATTCAAAAGTTGTTCCACTATATATAGTCTGCCAACAAAATGTTCATGACTTACTATGAGCGGAGTTACAGGTCAAGGTCATTTTGAGGCCTTTAGTCACCCTTAACATTAACCTGTTTTTCAAATTCGCGCGTCCCCAAGTCAATTTGTTAAAATTGAGATTTGTATATTCCTAGTGATAACTTCGTCTGATAAACACAAATCCGGGGTCTATTTTTGGCCCTCTGGGACACCGCTACAGCTCCTTACTTCACCAGATGTCAATAGAGGAAAAATATTCAAAAGATTCAGAGTTTCTGGGGGCAATCTGAGCTCCTGCTCCTGAAGCAGGGTTTTTTTGTGCAAAACCCAGTGCAAATGCACACTTTTTTAAAATTTTGCACACAAAAATTAAAATTTTGCACAATAATCAATGCACAGTGCCCCATGGGCCTGGGATGTGCTCAAAATGCACTGTTTTTAATGCAAAATCGAAAAAAAAGGCGGCAGGTTTTGATACTGCTTTTTGGCAATTGGCGCATGATTTGCGTTCAAATAAATTGTTAGAGGTACATTTTTCTAAAAATCGCGTTACACTTCGTCAAAAACCGTATATAAGGCTCTAGCTCCCCAGACCTCCACAAACTACGGCATCTACGTTTCTAAACTAAACCGTCTCACGAAGTGGGGGGAAATGCTCCACCCAACCTGAAAAATTTCTAGATCTGCCATTGATATGATTTTATGTAAATATATAAAACGTAAAAATTGCATATATACCAAGGGGGCGTGGTGAAAATTTCCGCCCCAGAAATTTTTTCCCAGGAAAATTTTACCAAGGGTCCCCCCTTTGAATTTTATGGCCCGGCCAAAAAAATTCCGTTTCGTCTTTAATTAAACAAATTTTGATCGAACAATAAAAAATTTCTGCATTTTTCAGGGGACTGCCGCCCCGGATTCCAGCAATGACCAAGGTTAAGGTTCCTAAACAAATGTTGATTAATATGTATTTCAATGCAAAATTTAATTAAAAATCCTAAAAAAGCTCTGGCTTCTTGGGACTGCCGCCCCTCGGCCGAGCAATTACCCAGAATTTGTCAACAAAGTGTTGCGTAAAGTTGTTTTTTAATGCAAATGTTATTTCGGAATTCCACAAAAGCTGTGGATTCTGGGAGTTGCCGCCCCCAGACACCCGCCAGGCGCCAATAATGGCACACACATTTTTGCAAGATTAAGTCAAGGAAGGTGGGTCGATTTCCCCCTCGCTCAAAAAAATTCTAGGATCTACATCTGACAGCCTGTTACACTGACAAATGCCATTAATTTCCATTCCAATATTTAGAATTTCAGCATGCCAACATAAACATAGCAGCAACCAGCACGGGCGTACCCAGGGTGGACGGATGGTGGGAATCCCCACCCGAAATTTTTTCCAAGTGAATTTTACCACATGGGTCCCCTTTTTGGTTTTTATAGTCCGACCGGAAAAATTTTCTGATGTCTCCAATTGACCAAATTTAGCATAAAAATCAAAATTTCTCCCAACTTTTTTCTGGGGTCTACCGCCCCCAGACCCCAGTGACTCTGCGGCTTAATAAGCCTTGTTATTACATATCTTTCATCAAAGCCATTTGCATACTTGTGTTATATCTGCACTATCTGAAGTGACGTTACTTACTATCTTTTGTTTTAATTTTTCTGACGAAAAAAAATTCTGATACGTCTACAGTTGACCAAATTGGGTCTAAATAGTGTTGGGACGAAAGTTCGGGTTCGGGTTCGGGTACGGTTCGGGTCATTTTTTCAGTTCGGGTTCGGGTTCGGGTACAAGTCAGTTCGGGGACGCAAAAAGTGGTTCGGGTACCTACATTTTCTGATCGAATTACGAAATTTTTATACCGATTTTTTTTAGAATTTCCGAAGATCATAAAAATTTTTAGTATAATAAGTACTAGAACTAACTTCACATTTTTCAAACAATCCCAATTTTTTTTTAATTTTTGCTGCTGTCCTCGCAGCAAGGCTGCACACGTGTTAGTGAGCGTGTGTGGTGTGTTCTCAAATTGTTCGAATTCAAGCTGAGGTTTGAATCTAAATCAGCCCTAGGCCTGAACTCTATTCATCTCTATTTCTATTAATTTTGAGCGCCAGCTTTCGAAAATGGCAATATGACATAGACATATAAAGAAATTGTTACTAAAATGCAGCGGACGCCGGACATGCAGAAAATTTTTGGTGTGTAACTGGGCATTTTATGGCCTGAAATTATGACGTAACTAAGAATGTGACTCTGACTCAAAGTAACGCAAACAGTAAACTCAGACAAGTGGGATGTAACAGAAGACTAAATAACTCATGACTTGAAAGGTCACACCTACGAAACCGCGAGAAATTGGAATTCTACGCTGAATCAGTGCGTGACAGCCCGATTGCGCAAGAACCCCACGCCTAAGCTATTTAAGCAGCATCAAGATAGCAGTCAAGTCAGTCTCAGTTGGTTCTTAGCGGTGGTTGTCAACCGGGCGGTGCGGTGCGGCGTATGCAATTGTTTATATTTGCTACTTGGTTGATGCTATATTTAATCTGTTAATGTGTTTCTTTTAATTATAATTAAACTGCGGTAATAGTAAGTCACTTTAGTGTGATAGATTTGGTGTCCACATAGGTAGCCATCAGATAGCTCGAGGCAGAAGCGAAATACTTCTGTAACCTGTAATCGGGTGAGAAGCACCACTAGACGAGATTAGATTAGACAGTAGGACTTAGGCATATAGCCTAGCTTCAAGCCCGGTTACAACTGGTGCCGTGACCAGGATAACACAACGCAAGTAAGTTAATAGTATATGGTGATTAAGAATAGTTGGGTAGCCAGTTAGTTGTGAAGGTAGTTACCAGTCGGTTAGTAAGCCAGCGGGTAGTCTGAGTAGTTCAAACTACCTTTGCAGATTGGTCTTAGATTGTTCAAGTTCACATAAATGTAGTAGAATTTACGCAGCTGTCACAGTACGTGCCTTATATACTTGAAAGTTTAGACAGCGAAGATTCAGGTGAGTGATCGCCTAAGAATGGCATTAGAAGACGTTTGTGCGCTTGTGAAAAGGCAGAATGCAGTACTTGAACGGATTATAAGTAAAATAGCTGACTTAAAAAACGGTCGAAAACATACAGTGAGAAGGATATTGCCATGCAGACAGGACGCTTATAGAAGCCTTGACTGCAGAAAACAGGACTGTCGACCAGTCTGCAGGCTTTGTGGGAAACGTGGCCATATTTCGTTATCCTGCAGACGTAAGTTACGTAACACAGAAGATAAGTTTAGTGCAGGATTTGCAATGAGGGACCAAAACGTAGGCTATTCTAACAAGCCAACACAAGATTGGAGGATCAAAGGTAAACCAGTCAACACAGCAAAACCTCATTGTGCTAGTGAACGGTCTAGTCTATTTAGGGCCTTATTGGAGCAAAACAGGCGCTTGATTGGTAAGTTATTAGAAACACATTCAACGCAAAGTCAGCGGCAGATCACTGCAACAAAGCAAGATTGCGACGGAAGTGCCCACGTGATTTATGGGAAGGTAAACAACATACCGGCAGAGATGCTTATAGATACGGGTAGTATGATTACTAAGATGAACAGTCGATTGAGGTCCTCTAACGCGGCCGTAAGCGCGTCAGGTTTGGGACAAAAGTGCGAAATTGCAGTCGGAGAAAGCAAGATCAAAATTGTTGCTCATGTCATCCAAAACTGCTCTTACGATGTAATTCTCGGTGCTGACATTCTATCTCTGCTAGATATCAACCTAAGCCCTCTTACACGATCGATTGAGCTAGGCAAACCGGAAAAGAAGCTTGTCGACGGCGATCAGGGACCTACTCAAAGCTTGGTCAGTACACTCCTCCCTCAGGAAAACCATGAGTTAGCGCAACTGGATAATCAAATTTGCATGCCACAACGTAAGAGTCGGTGGAAAAATGAGCTCGAACTAACAACTGTGAACAAGCGAAATGCGGAAAACGTGGGCGTACCCAAAACCTGCCGAACAGAAATACCGAAGGTGATAAAGCATATTAATACAAAGTGCAGATTAGATGTACGATTGTTAGTGGCTGCTCTGACGCTAATAGTTAGCCTGTCTACTTTAGGATCCTGCAGATTTGACTATGATTTAAATTTCATATCACTTTATGCTGGTGGGTTCCCGTGGAACGCTCATTTCAACCTCGTCAAATCGTACGCTGATCAGTACACTCATACTGATACATCGCTGTGTTTCTCGAATACAAGCATTAAAATTACGCCCCTAGCTTCACCGGGAGCATCACGAACACTGCCAAAATTAGTACACTTACAGTTTGAGTTCGAGTACAAAGATTGCGCAAGTTTCAACGCAATTAGTCCTGAAACTAAATCATTGAGCACTTATTTGGTAATGAATAAGTTCGGGATGCTGCCGCGAATTTACCCGCAGCGAATCTAGTTAACCAGTTGTGATTTATTTATTGTTACGTATGTACATAAAAGAAGGGCCTAAGCCAGTAAAACACGCTTATTCTGATTAGCGCATTTAAGTGATGCCGATTAGCACGTATAGGGTAATTAATGCTATATGATTTAAATATTATATATTTAATATAATTAAATATTATATAAAAGGACAACATTTTTATTTAGGATATGAATAAACTTATTTAAATAAAAATTAATTATCATTTGAAATATAATCTCAAACATTTTAAAAGTAACTGCTTGATTTAAAATATGTAAAACTTGAGTAGAAGCTAGTAAAAACGGAAAATGTCTAACAAATCGTGTAAATATTATATACTACTGGAATTTTCGGTTGTCTTCTGAAGCGACTTTGTGGACCTCACACGGATCAGGACAGTTCTTTTTAGATATGAATACTTTCTACTATAATTAACACCACTGGCGGCTAATCAGAATTTGAAAAGCCGAAACAGCCCTGAGTTGTAGAGCGCGGAAGCGCCAATTATGCTGTATTCGACGCCTTATAATGGACTTGTAGGACTTAATGCCGTGTGAACTAAATGTCACGATTGAGTATACATGACGCCATGCAATCTGGATTTACGTCACCTATTATATTTTCTTATTTATAATGACGGTCGGGATTACAACCCTGTTCTGTGACGTGTCGTCCTCCAGCGTCGGGTGATTAATTTACGCAGCTCTTGCCACCACAACTCTCAGAATTACTCTACTCGTTGAAACAATGAATTGATTACTATTTAATGTTAATTAATATTGATTATTATTTTAATGGGCATTACTTGTAATTTCAAGTTTAGTGCAAAAGTTAAATTAGTCCTAAATACTAAAACGCAGAAATTCAATTTTTTTTAATTTTTTTTAACAGAAAAAAGTATTTACTGCATATTATGATCTCTATTGCTAAAAAGCCTCATGTCTACATATATACACAACATTTTACATAAAAATAACATATTTTAAGCTGAACACTGAGCGAGCACTGTGCGCCAAAACAAACTAACAAAACAAAAACTTAAAGAAATTGTTATGTTATTATGTATGATGTAATGCGGTTGTAATACTTATATTGCGTCATATTGTACCCCTTGTACATGCCTGTAAAGTTGAGAACCACTTGCACTGGGCGCATCATCAGTTAGTCTAAGCAACTACCAAAAAAATGGATACGAATTGTATACGACAGTCTCATAAATATATAGTACAAGTTTGATAATAGATATTGTTGAATGAGGACATTCAATTTTGAAGAGGGGGACGAGTGTAACTGGGCATTTTATGGCCTGAAATTATGACGTAACTAAGAATGTGACTCTGACTCAAAGTAACGCAAACAGTAAACTCAGACAAGTGGGATGTAACAGAAGACTAAATAACTCATGACTTGAAAGGTCACACCTACGAAACCGCGAGAAATTGGAATTCTACGCTGAATCAGTGCGTGACAGCCCGATTGCGCAAGAACCCCACGCCTAAGCTATTTAAGCAGCATCAAGATAGCAGTCAAGTCAGTCTCAGTTGGTTCTTAGCGGTGGTTGTCAACCGGGCGGTGCGGTGCGGCGTATGCAATTGTTTATATTTGCTACTTGGTTGATGCTATATTTAATCTGTTAATGTGTTTCTTTTAATTATAATTAAACTGCGGTAATAGTAAGTCACTTTAGTGTGATAGATTTGGTGTCCACATAGGTAGCCATCAGATAGCTCGAGGCAGAAGCGAAATACTTCTGTAACCTGTAATCGGGTGAGAAGCACCACTAGACGAGATTAGATTAGACAGTAGGACTTAGGCATATAGCCTAGCTTCAAGCCCGGTTACAGGTGTTTCGTCTCAATCGCGCATAGTGACAGCGAGTATCAATCGCTTGTAGTTTGATCACATTAACCCAAGCTGGATTGCATATGATACAAACCATTTATGTATCCATTTCATTTGTCAATTTATTCAACTGAAAACTGTATATAATCTCTGCACCACACCTGGCTGAAAAGTTCGCCTTTTTGGTACAATTTGTGTTAATGGTCAATTATATACATAGTAATTAATAAAAATCGTCAAAAGGCCAGAATCTAAACCAGCGCAAGCCGCAAGGTCGACACTATCTGTCAGTATTAGCAACGTAACGTCTGCAAGGAAATTCTGACGAAGAACTACGACTACTACGAGGATGGCGCGATATTTACAGCAGAGAGAATCATTTTGTAACATAAAAGAGATTTTCGCGCCCACGTTGGAGAAGAAAACAATGCTTGGGTATCACTGGCCCTTTGAGTCTTGATATGTGATGCAAGTATGACCCGTGGATGATGGCTCATAACACAAGGAAGAGGTGAATCTGTGCGCAAAAAAGTGCTCGAACACCTTTGGGCGTAAAAAAACAAAAAAAGGGAATTCTGACAAACTCATAACTAATCTACGTTGCCTCTTAGCCTGTTGGTTTGGGCTGTTATTTCAAACTGCTAATTGTTAATAACTGTTAATAATAACTAATAACTGTTAATTCAAAAGTTGGCAGTTCGAATCCCGCCCACAAGGTTAACGAAATCCCCTTGAGGAAGAGATTAAGGTTACATGTTTTTCTGCCGACCCAGCTGTCTATCCTCACGAGGTCGGTAATGGGTATATACCACATTCATGTCAGAAGGTAACAGGCTTAGATAAGCTAAACGGAGATAAGCACCGAACCCCAAAGGCTGGATCAGCCTGACGTCAAGTCCGGGGGTTACCTACGTTACCTCATGGGGATCACCCTCTCCTCAGACACCTGGCGCCCCCCCCTCCTTAACGCCCCCACCTTTGATTGCCGAAAAAGTGTACCCAAATTGAGTAAAAATTCGAAAAATCGCAAAAATTTTCTCGCTGCAGTCAAAAAAGTGCCCGAAAAATGAATTTAAAACTCGAAAAAGTGCAAAATTTTTTCGACTGTCGCCGGACATCACACAAAAGCAGGACTACCCCCCTCTCCGCCAAGCGTCGCGCACCCCCCTCATTTCACCGATTGCTCCCGTGCATCTCTGAACGCTGATGCCATTTATAAACTTTCATGAACCTTATCCATTGAAGCTATTGAGGGAAAATTGTTTTTGCGCAAATTTCAACTATTTGAAGACAAGTACATAGACAACCCAATGCAATGCTCCTACATGTTTCATCTTTTTTTCAAAAAATCGAAACAAAGCGGTGAAAGTTGAATATGAATTGATTCGGCTTGAAACTTGGTCGGTTTTTTGCTGACTAATCATTTTATTCAACGTTAAGTATTAAAAGATTTATTCCTTACACTAAAGGCTACTGACTTTATTGGTCCACACTTTTTTGACATTCTATATTCAAATATATATAGTAAGTGTATAATATCAAGCACTTTATTTGGCCAAAGTTCGGGTTCGGGTTCGGGTACGAATGGTTCGGGTTCGGGTTCGGGTACGTCTCGAAAAAAATCCCAACACTAGGTCTAAAAATTTGAAAAATCGCTTTTTTTTTCTGGGGGCTGCTACCCGCAGACCAATGCAACGTCCTGGTTCAGTAATCTTGCGTTTGTAGGGGTTTTGTGCGTGTTAAAATTGCTAAGAAGTGCTGTTTCACCCATTACAAAAAATCTAAGTCATTCTCCGAAATTATTTTCTGGGTATGCCACTGGTACGTACGTACCTCCAGAGGTATAAAAACACGTATATTTGCTTCTATATAGGCGAAGAAAACGCATTTACAGTTGGCACAGAAAAATAAAATTTTGCACACTAAAATTAAAATTTTGCACACTTATGCACACAAAATTTTTTGAAAAAAAACCCTGTCCTGAAGGATCCTCCCTTTGGTTTTTATGGTCCTATACGTCTCCAATTGACCAAATTTGGCCTATTGTGAAGTCAGTCTTCGGTAAATACAAGTTGAAAGTAAACCGGGACAAGCCCCCCCCAGACCGTTACCCACGGTAACGACTGTTACTTATGGCTGACACACGTTTCGGGTGATTTATATAGTGGGTTTTTTCCCCACATGAGTTTTTTCCCCCAAATGAGGTTATTTCTCCAGCAAGTTTTTGGCTTCCCGGCTCCCGCCAAAAAAACAGTAACAGATAGCGGAATGAAATCGGTCCCAGCATTTAACGCGAGGTTAGGCCTACGACACATTTTTTGTTTTCTATGAAAACATAGTCTATGAGAGCTACATGACGAAATATGAAAATGCGGGTCTTTCCCCGCCAGCTATATAGTGGTGCGGGAAAAAAAACCCTATTTTCAACTTTTCGGGTCGTCCTGTGCTCCACATAAATCGGATCCATTAATGCTCGTGGCTGTTATAACGGCCATCTTTCGCCTAACTGTTGCACTAATAAAATGGATTGTAACCACTCACGTTTCTGAGTAATGAGTCTCGAAACCTCCGGGAAAAAAAACCCTATGCGGGAAAAAAAACCCTAATGCGGGGAAAAAAAACCCTATCACTTTTTCTGGTTGTTCTATTAGCAGGGAATATGAACACAATTTCATCGTGTTCTACAACTCTTAGGCTGCAGTATGGACTAAAAAACCGTTTCTGCGACATCCATGTGACTCACAATGATTCTTCAAAAATCGACCCGTTTTGGCAGAAATGACTTCTGCCCAAATAGGCATTTTTTCCGTATTTAAAAGCATTAAAAACAGATTTTTGCGCTTATTACGTGAGAAACAGCGGACAAACACCGCCCGCGTCTATCATTCTTGGATGTAATTGGTACGCAGCAGCTAAAACCTAAATATTGCAAAAAATGCCAAATTTTGGTGAAACATCATCAAAACAGGTTTCGTAAGGGGTGTCGGGGTATGGCCCAAAATGACAAAAAACGACGTTTTGCGGCCGAATAAACGGTTTTAATGAACTCTACGCATGTTGTTAGCCCAGATGAACTAACTTTAGTAGCAACAATGGGTGAGTTTAGCAAAAAAATGCCGCCAAACAAAATAGGGTTTTTTTTCCCCGCAATAGGGTTTTTTTCCCGCACAAACTTTGACCAGTCACTGGTCAACCACAGCGTTTTTCACGGTTTTCGAGCTTCAGAAGTATAGAGGAAAGGTAACTCTCTTGAAAAATGCAAACGGCGTTGGTCAAAAGTGTTTTTGTGAAAAATTATGACAAGTCAAAAATTTGGAAAATTTTGTCACTTTGGAATTTTTCAACATGCAAAATTTTGAAATTTTATAAAAAACGCTACAGGCCTCAAAACTGCACAGAAATTGGTGTGGTAAGTCAGTTTGGGATGCGCTTTCCACCTGCATACTCAAAAAGGTCCTATGTCGTGAGGTTCGGCCAGGAAGCACTAGGGTTTTTTTCCCCGCAAAACGCGTAGGGTTTTTTTTCCCCGCACCACTATACAAGTTTATTATTACATATGTCTGTTGGATTGATTCAAACTCTATCGTCGAGAAAAACTACGTAGACGCTATCTTGATATTCAAAAATCATTTAATATATACTGTCCCAGTCCCGCACAAAAAACTACTTTTCAAACTTAGTAAATATGTCATCGATGGTTAACTGTTAACTTGGACTGATCTTATCTGCTCGTCGCCAAAGAGTCAAAGTTCAGGACAAATACTCGGATTATTCAGAAATTTCTAGTGGCGTCCCACAGGGCTCTGTCTTAGGACCCACTCTTTTCTTGATATATAATATAAATGATTTACCTCTCGTTGTTAAATCCTCTACAATTAAGCTATGCGCTGATGATATTAAAATTTCATTCTGTTTTAAACGTGGATTTCACTCTGACTGCCTACAAAATGATTTAAATTGGTGCGGTCAGTGGCAAATACAGCTTGCTATTTATAAATATTTCGTGTTGCACATCGGTTTCTCTAACCCAAATGCCCCTTACCATATCAATGACAATGATTTAAGGGGGGGGGGTTACCTAAAAAAGTGACAATTTTAGGTTCTCCGATTCGCTTCAAATTTGCACACAATGTAGCCCCAGGGAAGGCGCATCGCAGATGTAACAAATTGGAACCATTGCTTTTGCCAATTTTTCACTAGGGGCTCCCAAAAATTTAATTTTACGTGTAAATCATAGGCGCAAAAAAAAGTTTTTTGTGGTTGCAAAGCGCCCCTTTACTCGAAATTTTTGTTGACACTGACGAAACTGATTTTTACATGATTCGGTAGCCTAACGTCATATCTCAACCTCTATGATCCATTTTTTTAAATTTTTGCCCATGGCCTAAGCAATGAAGTCAAATGTAAAATCACTCAAATTTGGCGGGTCCAAAAAACGGCCATTTTTTCACATTTCGCCCTCGATTTTAGAATTGAAAATACATATCAAAAATCCGGATCATACGATTTTGCGCATACATGTGGGCTAATACTATGCCAAGTTTCAGCCTGATCGGCTTAATGTGGTTTGTGCTAGAACTGTCCAAATAAGGGCTACTTTTCGGCTTTTTGGCGTACTTTTGCCTATGTAAATACACTGACAAACGCACTGAACCAAAAGTGCCCCTTCAAGCTTAATTGTTCTTATCTGAGGTAGAGGTGCCTTGGGGGAGTATAAACATATGTGAAAATAAGCAAAATTGGAGAACTTTGATTTTTGACCTGGGTAGCCCCCCCCTTAAATGCTGTTTTATATTGTAAAGATTTAGGAGTCACTGTGCAAACTAGTTTAAATATCAGTGAGCACTGCTCTTCGATTTCAAAGAAAGGTCTAGCGATGTCTCATCTATATAATTCTTCATAATTTCACCAACACTGATTTTTATTTTTTAACTAGCTTGTTTTGTGTTTATGTTAGACGTAGACCCATCGTCGAATGTGCATGTGAAGTATATACTATATATGGTCTCCATATTTGGTGAAAGACATGAGAGAGTTCAAGCATTTTTCACTAGGAAGCTATTTCCCGAATTAGAATCTCCAGAAAAATGTATCCCTCGTAAAAACCTTGACCAAATCTTTTTATCACGATTAGAGTTATATAATATCAATTGTTGGAACTTCCTTCCCCTTGCAATAGTCGACTCCTGGATCTTTGAATATCTTTACGGACAATTTACTGGAATTTTTACATGCTGAACAATTTGCTGTGCAGAAATTCATCTACGCCAAAGTTATTTGTTATTGTTTATTTGTGCCTTAGTAAATTGATTGATTGATAGACACACGCATATACTGACATGAAAGAAATGCAAAGGTTTCTAAGCGCTAGCGAGGCCAGCTTTGAGTTCTACAGCAAGAATATATACAATGGCTGTGGGCAGAAGCCACGAAACACAGTTATATAACTAAGTGGGCTGATTCCGGACCGGAGGCAAACCGGAAAGATCGCCGGGATGTAAAATTTTTTAATTTTTAACCGAAATGTTATTGATTTCGTTCGACCTTTTTTTTGTAACCGGGTCCGAAAAGTGTCCTTTAACAAAACATAAATACATATAATGATGTACTTACCAGTAAAATAAGTGATTTAAGATTAGAATGTTGCACGGGGCAGGTTGCAACTGCAACTTTTCGACCATCACCCCATTATGAAGTTCAGTAAATGCACAATGACTGCAACAAAATAAGATGGATATATACATATATGTATCAGGGATCGACCGGAGTTTCGGTTCCAGTTCCGGTACTTTTTGGTTCCGGTTCCGGTATTTTAAAAGTACCGGAACCGGAACCGGAACCACAAATTCTCTGACAAAGGATTTTGCTTTTAATTTTGTGTTGTTCGTTCATGAAAATTTTCTGATAGGCCTCCAATTGACCACAATCGGCCTAAAAATCAAAAATTTCTTCAGATTTTGTTCTGGCAAACCTCTTGCGACTCTGTAGCTAGTTTAGTCTTCGTCTTCTTTCTTACTCTCTTTCATCAAAGCTCATGCGTTCAAAATATTATGTACTGTACGATATATATATACATCTTTCATACTTACGTACATATAAATTTATATATAATATGTATACTAGCCATGGGTTTTTTTTTCAAAAAATTTTGTGTGCATAAATGTGCAAAATTTTAATTTTAGTGTGCAAAATTTTATTTTTCTGTGCAAAATGTAAATGTGTTTTCTTCGCCTGTATAGAAGCAAATATACGCGTTTTTATACCTCTAGACACAGATGTACATGGGGGGGTCTGGGGGGGGGGGGGCAAGCCCCCCCCCGATTTGAAATTCCGGGACAAGCCCCCCCTCAGATTTGACCAGTCGGGACAAGCCCCCCTCTCTGAAACCCCAAAATCGCTTCAGATCGCCGTAAAATGCTTCAAAAATGACCAAAAAAACGAAAAAATCGCTAAAAATATCGGAATTTTGCTACAAATTTCCCATTTTTAGGCAAAAATTGGAAATTTTCGCGTTTTTGAGACAAAATATCGGGACAAGCCCCCCCTAAATGTCGACAATTTCGGGACAAGCCCCCCCCAAACCGAGACCCCGTGTACATGTATGCCTCTAGAGGTACGTACGTATCAGTGGCGTACCCAGGAAAAAATGTCCGCGGAGGGAATGACTTTTCAAATTTTTGTAATGGGTGAAAAGGCACTTTTTAGCAATTTTAACACGCATAAAACGCCTTACAAACGCAAGATTACTAAATTAAAAAGGTGTAGGGGTCTGAGGGCTGCTAGTTCCCAGAAAAAAAATTGGCGGTTTTTCCCAATTTTTAGGCCCAATTTGGTCAACTGGAGACGTATGTATCAGAAATTTTTTCCGATAGAAAAATTAAAACAAAAGATAGTAAGTAACGTCACATCAGACAGTGTATATAACACAAGTAAATGTAGCATAAGCATAATATACTCGTGTTACGTGTAGACATGTAAATGCAGCATAATGTACTCGGGTATACATCAATAGGCTTTGATGAAAGATATGTAATAACAAGGCTTAGTAAGCCACCGAGTCGCAGGGGTCTGGGGGCGGCAGCCCCCAGAAAAAATTGGGGAAAATTTCAATTTTTATGCCAAACTTGGTCAATTGGAGACGTATCAGAAAATTTTTCCGGCCTGACCATATAAACCAGCGGCGGGACCCTTGTGGAAAAAATCACGGGGCGGGGATTCCCACCATCCGTCCAACCTGGGTACGCCCTTGCTGGTTGCTGATATGTTTATGTTGGTGTGCTGAAATTCTACATATTGGAAATTACTGACATTAGCACAATGGCTGTCAAATGCAGATCCATGAAATTTTTTGAGCGAGGGGAAGCCGACCTACCTTCCTTCACTTAATCTTGCAAAAATGTGTATGCCATATATAATGGGCGGAGGTCTGGGGGCGGCAGCCCTCAAAAGCCACAGCTTTCGTGCAATTTTGAAATAAAATTTGCATTATAAAAGCAACTTTAAACAACACTTTGTTGACGAATCTTGGTGAGTGCGGGGCCTAGGGGCAGCAGTCCAAGAGTTTTTGCAGAATTTTGAAATAAATTTTGCATTGAAAAACTATCATCTATTGTATTTCATCAACACTTGTTTAGGAACCTGGGTCATTGATGAGATCTGGGACAGCAGTCCCCTGAAAATGCAGAAATTTTTTATTTCTCGGGCAAAATTTGGTTAATTAAAGACGAAACAGAAATTTTTTGGCCGGCCATAAAATTCAAAGGGGGCAAAATGTGTAAAATTTTTGTGTAAAAATTGTGTGTAAAATTTTACAAAGAAAAAATTTCTGGGGCAAAAGTTTTCAACATCCTCCCTTACCATTGGTTGTGCCGTTGTTACGTTATAATATATATATACATAAAATCATATCAGTGGCAGATCTAGGAATTTTTCAGGTTGGGTGGAGCAATTCTCGCGAATTGTGAGTCAATTTAGTTTAGAAACGTAGATGCCGTAGTTTGTGGAGGTCTGGGAAGCTAGAGACTTATGGTTTTGACAACGTGTAACACGATTTTTAGAAAAATAAACCTCTAGCAATTTGAACAGCAATTACGCAAATCATGCGCCATTTGCCAAAACGCAGTATAAAAACCTGCCGCCGTTGATGATGCCGCCAGTGATGCCAGTAGATGCAGGTGTCTGGGGGCGGTCGCCCAGCCCCCAGAATTTTTTTCGATTTTGCATTAAAAACAGTGCATTTTCAGCATATCCCAGACCCATCGGGCAGTGTGCATTAGTGTGCAAAATTTTAATTTTTGTGTGCAAAATTTTAAAAAAGTGTGCATTTGCACAGGGTTTTGCACAAAAAAAAACCCTGATACTAGCTTAATACATTGTTATCGTTTGTGTTCTATTGTCTTACAACGGATATTGTAATAATTATAGTATATATACTAGTACTAGTACTACTTACAAATAGCTTCTGACTTTATATTCTAGCATTCTTTCTTACGTTGCAGTGCTTATTCTTTATCAACAATGCTGTGCTTCTGTGTCCAATTTCTTGTATTATATACTTCAACTAGCTCAATGAAAGCTGACGGTCGAAGGTCCTCGGTTTTTCGCGCTACATTGAAAAATTTTGTAATCTGTGACACAGATTACACAGAACAAAATTGGCGATTTTTCCAATTTTTAGACCGAATTTGGTCAACTGGAGACGTATATATCAGAAATTTTTTCCGACAAAAAAGTAAATGCAGCATAATATACACGTGTGGACATGCATAGGCTTTGACGAAACTTAATAACAAGGAATACTAAGCCACAGAGTTGCGGGGGTCTGTGGGCGGCAGCCCCCAAAAAAAATGTGAAATTTTTTTGATTTTTAGGCCAAATATTGTCAATTGGAGACGTATCAGAAAATTTTTTCGGCCGGACCGTAAAAACCAAAGGAGGGACCCTTGCGTAAAAATTCAGACGGCTCAAAAAATTGTGTGCTTTTTGGTGTGTTTTTATAAGAACGTGTGTGCTTTTATAAGAAAATGTGTGCAAAAACTCAGTAAAAACACACAAAAAAAACAGTGATCTGTGTAAACCTTACTATCTAACATCTAGGAGGGGGGCGACGGTACAGCCACCCCCCGCCCCCAATTGTTTCCAAGTGGATTTGTACACAAGGGTCTTCCTTTTGGTTTTTATCGCCCCATTGGAAAAAAATTTGCGATACGTCCCAAATTGAACAAATTCAGCCTAAAAATCAAAAATTTCTCCATTTTTTCCTCGGGGCTACTGCCCCCAGACCC
>JASANF010016474.1:0-18459 GCA_030248245.1 Trissonchulus sp. WLG1_4 | reverse complement strand
TGTTTATACTCCCTGCTAATAGAACAACCAGAAAAAGTGATAGGGTTTTTTTTCCCGCATTAGGGTTTTTTTTCCCGCATAGGGTTTTTTTTCCCGGAGGTTTCGAGACTCATTACTCAGAAACGTGAGTAGTTACAATCCATTTTATTAGTGCAACAGTTAGGCGAAAGATGGCCGTTATAACAGCCGCGAGCATTAATGGATCCGATTTATGTGGAGCGCAGGAGGACCCGAAAAGTTGAAAATAGGGTTTTTTTTCCCGCACCACTATAATTGTTTACAAGAATTTGAAGTTTTGTCAGATTTTCGATTAAACTTTTAAGATGATGGTTTTGCCTAGAAAATTGGTTGGAAGAATTAAATTTGTAACTAGAAAGTAGAATAAGGAGCTAGTTAACAGTAAAATAGCGCTAAGCGTCCAAAACAATGCTATGAGGTTGCTTAAGAGTGGGTCTGACTGCTCATAAAGTTATGAGATGGATTTATGCGCACTCCCGATTTATGCACGCTTTGTGATACTCCAATATAGCAACCTTAACTAAAAAAAACGGAAGGCCGATTTTTCGAAAAAAAACGGATGGGTTTTTTTCAGAGTCCATGACTTACACAGAGCCAGAAATCGTGGAGAAAGTAGAAAAAAGACTAAATTTTAATTTGTAGTGGTGCAGTAACTTCCAAAAGTTAAATTTAAAAAATTTTGTTAAAATGTCTCAGGCCGCCCAAATTTAGAGTCGGAATATTGACCTCGGAAATTTTGGATAATCAACATCCATCCAATCACTCCCAAACTCACCACAATGATAATCTAAACTATTGTCTATCTTCTGTCACAATCTTATCCCTCGGAGTGACGTGTACTCCGAAATACAGCATCCGTTTTTTTTCGATAAATTTTCTCGAAAAAAAACTGAATGTTTGATCCGTGTTTAGATCACAATTATATCGTCCTGTTTTGAATATTATTAACTTTATTGAGAAAAGAAGCCTTGGAATGAATCCACAGTCAATCCCGCCCCACAGTGAGGGTCCTGATAGGTCTGCATTGGTCAATTTTTTAAAAATGGTTTTTTGACGTCTCTGGGGATAAATTAGGCCGCTGAACGCGAATTCGAGATTCATTTTTGTTTAGAAAATCTTTTGGACCCCCCACGACCCCCCTTAAGGAATTTCCCATTGGGAGTCCCCAGCGGTCAATTTTTCGAAATGAGGATTTTAATGCTCTTGGAGATAAATTGAGCCGCTGAACGCGATCAGAGGATCCTCTGCATAGAATAGGGGGCCCTATAGCGTCGGCCACCCGTTATTGCAGTCGAGAGTTAGCTGCTCGCACTTATTTTGGTGATCGACTGTTTCAGGTTTAAGGCTGTCTGCATTAGTTGTTATTTTTTTCACAATTCCTTGTTCGAAGTGCTCTATTATACGATGTTGATGAGCAAAAAAGATTTTTCTTGATGTTTGAGTGTTAAAAAGTGAAGTTTATGCAGGTTTTGGGTGTTTATTGACCTCCGTTTTATTTTTGAAAAAATCCGTTTTTTAGGGAAATCATTATCAAAAAAAACGGACGATTTTTCTTTTTTGCAGGAAAAATAGACTTTTCATAGAAAAAATTTAGATGCTAACATAAGCTGAATATGATTAAGATTCATATGATACATCAACTGTCTGTTTTGACCCATTTTTTAAAAAAATATGACAAAAATTTAAAATCTCCGTTTTTTTAGTCAAGGTTGCTATGCGTGCGTATAAGCTATAGGCTATAGCTTATACGCACGCATAAGTGGCCAACTTATGCGCGCATAGGCGCTATGCGGGCTTCGTGAAACGCCCCATAGAAAATTTTTTCTGGGTTTTTTCTGGAAAAAGTTTTCCTGTTGGGTCTGATGTCTGAACCCCCCCCTTTTGGTGGAACCTGAAGAAATTGTCAACAAGGGTCCCCCTCCCCCTCTGGTTTTTGTGGCTCGGCCAGAAAAGATTTCGATACGTCTCCAATTGACCAAATTTGGCCTAAAAATAGACAAATTCTTAACATTTTGCCGCCCCCAGACCCCTGCAACTCTATGGCGTACCAGTCTTTGATAGCATACATGTAACGGGGTCAAAATTTTGGGGGGGCCTCTCCGGCCAAATTTTGGGGACCCTCCCCCCCAGATCGACCAAAAATACCCTAAATTTTGCAAAATTTTCAAAAAATTTCGCAAAAAAGTGCCATTTTTTCAAAATTTTGCCCAAATTTTGGGGACCCTCCCCCCGGGTCCTCGATTTTGGGGGGGGGGGTCCCCCCACTCATACATGTATGTTTGATAGTATCTTTCATCAAAGCCTATGCATGTCTACACAAGTATAGACATTGTGTTGTAATTCGGCCTAAAAATTGTAAAATTTCTGCCATTTTTTTCTGGGGGCTGCCGCCCCCAGGCCCAGACCCCTGCAACAACTCTGATTTTACAATAAGTGTTGCTTAAAATTGCTTTTTCAATGCAAATTTTATTTCAAAATTCCAAAAAAGCTCCAGCTTCTGGGGGCTGCCGCCACCAGACCCCTGCAAACCATTGTGAGTTTAGGACGTATTGCTGACAATCTTTTCAATGTAAATTCTATAGTGTCCGTCAATCTGTTATGTGTTAATGGTCAGATTTTCATAACCTAACCTGGGAGGGCGGTGAATGGCTTTACCAAAGCTTTGCTCTTCCTTGCGACACTTCTATAGCTATCTGCCTCAGTTTCAGTCTCTATGAAGTAATGCTAGTTTTTTTTGCTGCTCTATGTGTTTTTGTTTCTTTTCCTTATCTTTTCTTGCTTGTTTATGCTTATCTTTTTACTATGATTTATTTGTCGCTAAATAAACTTTGTTTGTTTGTTAAATTGAATTAATCGTCAAAATTCAAGAAAGCTAAACTTTCTGCGAACTTGCAGACTTCTGTTTCTGTTAGATTACTTGCGCGTTCACCTCCATCAACCCCCCCCCACCCGGTCCGGTCGTCGACCCTCAGTTCAGGCTCCCCCCTGCCCAAATCCTGTGTACGCTACTTCAATACAACATTTGAAAAGTCATTTCCCAGCGAAATTTTTTTCTAGGTATATACGCCACTATATTATATAGAATAGTTGTACTAATATAAATACGCTTTAAAAATATTTTTTGGTTGAACCCCCCCCCCCCCTTTTGAAAATCCTGGCTACGCTGCTGCATTTCACCCCGTTATTTTCAACAACTTACTCATTTTCTCCACAGAATTTACTTACTCATTTTTCAGATTTACGATTTATTATGATTTATGTTTGAAATGAAACTACAAAGAAGCTTCCTTGTGCTCTCTTTGCTTACAACACCAATGCTCAATAGGTGACCGTTCTGACTCAGATTTGCGTTTCTTATGTTCAAATGCATTTAAACCCGAGTTCTTTGTGAGCATATATATATATATGTATATATATATATATATATATATATATATATATATATATATATATATATATATATATATATATATATATATATATAATATTACATCAGATAATCAGTATCAGATAATCATATCATTATATCATTTCATATAACTAATGTTAAAAATGTCGTAAAATAGTCAGATGGGGTAAAAAAATACAAAATATGAGTACAAGGTATTTTTGCTTTCCTGGACTAAGTTTCTCGGGCAAACTTTTTTCCGACAATACCTCGCGGAGTTGCTCTACAAAACCACATATTAAACTTTTCTCTCTGCATTACTAATTTTATGTAAATCGAAAAATAAACGTATTTTTTTAACCCCCCCTTTGGGGGAAAAATACGGTCGCGGGGAAAAAATACGGGTCGATTCTGACTCATCCCAGGAACGCAGACCAAAATGCTTCAACCGTTATGAAACTCAGCTCGAGAACTTACTCATTTTTTTAATTAAACTCGCACATAAAATAAAAGGCCACTGAAATTAAAGCCCCAAGAACACCACAACTACTTTTTACACTACACTCTTTTTGAAAATTTTTTTTCAAAATTTTTTCCGTTTACGTATTATTTTTTTGCGGTAAACTGAATTATTTGACGTAAAAATTGTATATACCGCGAAACGCTAAAATTTGTGGTGACGCCCTGCTTGATTGTTTTTGCATACTTGAATGTAGTCTTAAATTAGTTAAATTTCCCTTCATTGCTGTCAATATTCAAATAGTGTTGTACAACATATTGTTCCCAGATTTTGTATTTTAAGGAGTGAATAACCAATATTATCATCAGTTTCGCAACTTGGGCATATGTGCGTCTGTATGTGTATTTATGTAGCTGAGCCCATAATTTGAACACCCTCGTGTAGCTGGAACCGCTCTGTTAGCAGTCGGTGGTCGTAGTACACTTGGAGGCCGCAGCACCTTCCTGTGCTTATTTTTTTAAGCAAATGAAGTTGTTTTGATTTAAAAACACAACATGAAGGCAAAAAGTATCCGTATTTTTTCCCCACAAATCGACCAAAAATGGGGGGTAAAAAAATATGGCTCCCGTAGGCGCCAACCAGTACCAATAGAGAAGAACCATTCACAGTTTGCAAGAAGGGTAGTTGACTATGCCATATGCGCAGCTAGTGTCTGAAAACAGCTAGACCACGCGACAAGAGAAGCTTGTGAAAATTTGTTGGCTCTTGTAAAATGAGCCATATTTTGGGTGCATGATCTCGTCAGCTTCGTATTATAAGCTAACGACAGATCATGACTAGATAATACGTTTAAGTAATGTAGAACTAGTTGTGCTTCCTTTGTATGTATTCAACAGGCATATACCTGTTGAGGTTTTTCTTGGAGGGGGGTGTATTTTTTTTTACCCCCTCTGACTATTAAGTTTCCGCACTAGCGACTGTGCATCCAGGAAATATATATGCTATGTTTGCTGTTTGCAACAGTTTTTAATTTTAAGCCTTGTACTCGCTGCCACATGGGATCACGAGGGGAATGTTGCCATGGACGAGTACTTGTTAGAATCGTGGCAAAGTGGAGCCGTTACGGAACGACGCAGTCGCCATCTCAACAGGTCGAGACAGTCTTGGCCCGACGAGCAAACAGACGAATGCCGACGCCGACTGACGGACTTTCAGACAGCTGCTACTAATTGGACCGAGTGCGCCCTGCGCCATTCGTATCCGGAACGCATCTGCATGACCTGCATTGATTGTTATCTCTGGTTTGAGACTACCTTTGCGGCTTTGACTGAAGTATATATATACAATGTGTTATATATATATATATATATATATATATATATATATATATATATACATATCTATATATATATATATATATATATATATATATCAGGGATAGACGGGTCCCTAAAAATTCGGAAGGAGGAACCGACCGACGACGGACGGACCCTAAAAATACCGGAACCGGAACCCCCTTCAAAAAGACCCTATATTTTGCAATATTTTCAAAAAAATTTTTTGTTCACTTTTACTCACATTTTTTATAATATGCAACCCTTGTATACACTTTTGACTTTCTATAAATTTAGCACTTTAATTCGCAGTGCAAATGCAAGATCAGTGAGCCACAGGTTGCAGGGGTCTGGGGGCGGCAGCCCCCATAAAAAATGGGAGATTTTTTAACTGTTTACGCCGAATTTGGATAACTAAAGTCGTATCAGGAATTTTTTCCGACAGGTACAGTGTATTATACAAGTATATTCAGCATAATGTACTTGTGTAGACATGCATAGGCTTTGATGAAAGATGATAGCAAGGAGTAGTCAGCCATAGAGATGCAGGGGTCTGCAGGTAGGGTCGCCCTCAGAAAAAAAAATTCGAAAATTTTTGGATTTTTAGGCAAAATTTGGTCAATTGGAGACGTATCAAGAAATTTTTTCGGCGGGGCGATAAAAACCAAAGGGGGGACCCTTGTTGACAAGTTCTTAAGGTTGACCTTAAGGTTAACTTCTTAAGGGGACCAAAAGGGGGGGATCGCGGCCCCCGCGACCCCCCTCCCTATGTACGCCCTTGGGCTGGCTTGGGTCAGTTTAATTTTTGCTGGGTCCAGTTAAGAGAACTTGAGTCTGGCTGGACCCACTCATGGACCCAAAAATAACCCTGACTTGGAGAAAATTGGGGGGCGGGGGGCGGCTGTTTCGTCGCCCCCTCTCCTAGATGTTAGATAGTAAAGCCTGGTTCACACGAGGGGGATTTTCAAGGGGATCTTCCTCAGTGGGATTCCCGTGGGGGTCCCCACCCGTCCCCAAGGGGATGGGGATATACATGCAGTGGCCAATTAAATAAAGTCACGTGCGTCTGGGGATCTCCTTGCGTCCCCATGCGTTACCAAGGGGGTCCCCTCGGGGACGCGTGGGGACTCAAGGGGATCCCCTTGAAAATCTACCTCGTGTGAATCAGGCTTAAGGTTTACACAGATTACATAATTTTTTCAGTGTAGCATAAAAATCCGAGGACCTTCGACCTTCGGCTTTCATTGAGCTGGTTGAAGTAATACAAGAAGTTGGACACAAAAAGCACAGCACTGTTGATATAGAATAAGCACTGCAACATAAGAATGCTAGAATAAAAAATCAAAAGCTATTTGTATGTAGTCCTAGTACTAGTACTATAAATATTACAATATCCATTTTAAGACAATAAAGCACAAACGATAACAATGTATTAAGCTAGTGTATATTTAAATTTGTATTGTATTTTGTATTTGTATTTAAAGTATATATACCTGTATAAGTATGCAATATTTATATATACGCGTACAGCACACATTATGTTGAACGCATGAGCTTTGATGAAAGAGAATAATAAACAAGACGAAGACTAAACTAGTTACAGAGTCGCAAGAGGCTCGCCAGAACAAAATCTGAAGAAAATTTTGATTTTTAGGCCAATTGTGGTCAGTTGGAGGTCTATCGGAAAATTTTCATGGACGAACAACACAAAATTAAAAGCAAAATCCTTTGTCAGAGAAATAGTGGTTCCGGTTCCGGTTCCGATACTTTTAAAATACCGGAACCGGAACCAAAAAGTACCGGAACCGGAACTCCGGTCGATCCCTGATATATATATATATATATATATATATATATATATATATATATATATATATATATATATATATATATATATATATATATATATATATATATATATATATATGAGTGAAATATGGTGAGTAACGTCTCGGGTAATATTCAATCAATAAACACTTTGAAAAAATTGCCTGTACTTCGGCCTGTGACAGGCCTTCGAAGGGCTACAAATTTACAACAGAATCATATGATCATAGTCGTAGCTGTTCAATCCCAGAGGTTGAAACAGCGTGCCAATTTTGTCTGTCCAAACAGCTTCACACTTTTTTCTTTTTTGCTCGTCGTTGTTGAAATTTTGTTGCAATATGACTACCCGCATGTCCAAGCAGCTATGATTGGGTCCACTAAAGTGCCTGGCTATAGTTGTGTTGCAGTTTGGCAGCAGTTTGCGTTTGTTTTAATTTGATTTTGCAATATTGGTAATACATGCTCGGCGAGCATTGATTCGTGACCGTAGTTGCTGGCCCGTTTCCCCGATGTACTGAGCTTTGCATTTGTGGCACTCAATTAAATACACGAGATATTTTGTTTGACAGTTTCCGTCCGATTTTATTTTGAACCAGATTTTGTTTTGAGAGCTGCGCACGTGCGTCGTAGGATTCATGAAGTCACAACATCTGCATCCATGGCCACCGTTACATGCCTGCGATAAGTCCTGCTTGAAAATTGGAGGATTTGTCGAGAACTTACTAATGAATACTTACTAAGACCGTACTAATGAATCACCAAGATTTTTGTGCTTTGAGTAGGCGACTATTGGTCAATCTGGTGGTTCCTTGCCAGCTGCAGAATACGCTGCTGACAATAGTTGGTGATTTTTGCGTAGCGACTGGTTAAGTAGGGCAGGCAGAGAGTGGTAAAAGGGCAGTGATAAGATATGACGATTTTTGTCTTTATTCTTCTGTTTTCCAAGAATATCGGTCCTGTTTTGGGGCACCTTAGCAAGTTGTTTTTGAATGTGTCTTGAATTGTACCCACGATTGACGAAATTGCCAGTGAGCTCTTGAAGTCTTTTAGTGTATTGTGATTGAGTTGAGCAGATCTTTTTGATGCGAATAGCTTGGCTGTAAACGATGCTCTGTTTTGTTTTTCTTGGGTGGTAGCTTTTGGCATTTAAATATTGGTGCTTGTCTGTTGGCTTGGTGTGCAAATCAGTAGATATATAGCCGTCGTTGCTGATTGTTATTCGAACGTCTAGAAACGTTGCGCTTGTTTTTGAAATATCAGTTGTGAATTTGATTGAAGTATGTTCAGCATTCAGATTGAGGAGAAAAAGGTCCAGGCTATCTCGATTTTCTGTCCATAAACACAAAATGTCGTCTATGTATCTAAACCAAAGTAATGGTTTTGCGGTGGTTCGTTTATGACTTTCTTTTCAAGACTGCCCATAAATATATTAGCATAAGTTGGAGCCACACGTGTGCCCATGGCTGTTACCTGTATTTGCACATAATGTTGATCATTGAATTCGACGTTGTTTCTGGTTAAAACTAATCGCAGAAGCTGCTTGAAGACTGTAGGTGAAATTGGTGGTGAAGATGGGTAATGATTTTGAAATTCTTCAGTGACAATTTTAATTCCATCATCCGTTGGAATATTTGGATATTGCGAGACGACGTCTAAAGATACTAACAAGGAATTGGTGGTAATGCTGGTAACTTGTACAAAGCGTTTAAGGAATTAGTTGTATCTTGTACATATGATGGGAGTTGCTTTGCAATTGGTTGCAGTATTTCGTCTAAGTAGGCACTCAGATTTTCGGTGACGGTATTAAATTCGGAAGCGATTGGCCGAAGTGTAGAAGCGAGCTGGCTGCGAAAAAGGGTTTGGTCGAATACGTGTTGCTATTTCTTTATTTTCTTTTTGGCTAGTAGATGGTCGATATAATCATTGATTTCTGTTTTGTATTCGATTGTTGGATCAGTTGCGACAGATATATACGTTGTGTCGTCATTAAGGTGTTTCTGTGTTTCGTTTTCGTAGGTTGTTTTAGATGGCACGACAATACCTGCTCCTTTATCAGCTGGTTTTATTACAGTATCATTGCGGTGCAATAGCTTTTTTAGAGCCATGGTCTCGTCTTGTTTTAAATTAGAGCTAAAATGTAATGACTGTAGGTTGGGTTTAATATATATGATAAGTGATAAGTGTTTACTTCAAAAAGCAATTGAGATGGAACAACAGAGGCATACTGCCAATAACAACAAAAAAAAGCGCAACAACAGTATGGATAGAAAAAAATAAACATAACGATATAGCCCGATAAACATTAAAAAGGAAAATAAACAAAGCATTATCGCAAACACAGGAAAATACACAGAAATTACTTGTAAATAATCAAAAATTTCTGAAGATCACGTTTAACTAAATCTAAACCTATCCTAAAATCAGAAAGCGATTTAGCACAGACAAGGTGGTCTGGTAAAGCGTTCCATGGATCGACAACTCTATTCGCAAACCAATGCTTTTTCACGTCTAACCTGAAATGGAGATGGGTCAGTTTTTTATTGTGACCTCTAGTTCTATCATACGAGCTGAAGGCAAAAATGTCATATGGATTCAAGACAGTAAGACCATTAAAAATTCGGTACACAAACATAAGATCTGAAAGAAGGCGCCGCATTTCAAGTGTGTCAATACCCAAAATCTTGCATCTGTTAAAGTAGTGAAAACCTGCTAGATCAGAGAAAGTCCTAGTAAAGCGTTTTTGGACCCTTTCAATTGTATCAATATCACGTTTCAAATATGGACACCATACAAGAGATGCATATTCTAATATAGGAACAACATAAGCTTTATATAAACGCAAGCGAAAATCCACTTCCTTTAATACAAAATTAGATTCAAGAAGGTATAAAACTTGGTTGACCTTTTTGACAATATTGCAAATATGCTCAGAAAATTTCAAAGAGCGTGTCATAAAAACCCCTAAATCTTTGAAACCGTTAACAACAGGTAATGGAATATCATTAATAGTATAACCATTACTATCGTTATTTCTTCCCAGTGGTAGAAGCCCGCTTTTATTTGTCGAAATACTCATTTGCCACTTGACTTAACTGACCAAGAATGAAAAGAATCTAGCATTTTTTGACCAGTTATCATACGGTCTGCTCCATAAAAAAAAGAATTTCGAGTCATCAGCATACCAACTATATACAACAATCTGAGCCAAACTGGGTTATAGCGTCATTTATATATATCAGAAACAGAGTAGGGCCACAGACAGACCCCTGTGGAACCCCGCTTGTCACTGGTTTCCAAGATGAAACGCAATCCCCCAATTTAACACGCTGCAGACGTTGAGATAGAAAAGCTTTCAATATTTTCAATAATTTACCAGAGAAACCCAAAGCAGTAAGTTTAACAAAAAGTCTATTATGAGAAACTGAATTAAACGCTTTTTTTAAATCAATAAAAATAACATCCATTTTTTCTCGAGCATCAATACAATTGATCCATTTATTGACAATGGCAATAAGATTAGAAATAGTTGAGCGACCCGGTAAAAAACCATGTTGAGCAGACGCAAGAATTTCGTTATTAAGACAATGATTAAGAAGAGATCTGTTTAATAAAATATCCAGCGGACGAGACCCTCGACAACAGAGTGATACGTCCCTGTAATATATATCTTATATATATATATATATATATATATATATATATATATATATATATATATATATATATATATATATATATATATATATATATATATATATATATATATATATATAAGATACTGATAATTACAGGGCCGTATCACTCTGTTGTGGAGGGTCTCGTGCGCTGGATATTTTATTAAACAGATCTCTTCTTAATCATTGTCTTAATAACGAAATTCTTGCGTCTGCTCAACATGGTTTTTTACCGGGTCGCTCAACTATTTCTAATCTTATTGCCATTGTCAATAAATGGATCAATTGTATTGATGCTCGAGAAAAAATGGATGTTATTTTTATTGATTTAAAAAAAGTATATATATGTATATGTATAAGATTCCGTTATTTGGTGGGTAGTGTGTAGAATATTTCCGGCATTTTCTTGATCTCTGTATGTATTGAATCAGAACTAGTTTATTTATGGTATTTTGTTTGTGCCCGGATTGTGTATATATACATATGTGAGCTAATGTGACCTCGGTAAAAAGCCGTTGTATATAACATTAATTGGTTACGGGTTGGTTATAAATATTTTGTGTTGCAGAAAAATTTAACAGAACATGGTGAAAGCTGTTTGGATCATTATCACGGTGCAGTGGTCAATTTTGTGGAGACAACTTACGTAAAAATGAAGGAAATGTATTGGACCGATACGCCACGTTGTGATGGTTCGTTTACTTGTTCTTTGTTACATTTTGTCACACGCTAATGTTAAAAAATGTTATTATACAGAATTTTTTCGTGCATCTTATTATTTTTAGTTTAGTTTATTCTGCGTGGTAAGCTAGGAAGCCTAATTCAGTTTCGTGCTGTTGTATTTACTTGTGATGGAGATGAAATTCAGTTAAGCTGGTAGCAACGATTTCGACGCAAGGTTTTTTTTCAAAAAATTTTGTGTGCATAATTGTGCAAAATTTTAATTTTAGTGTGCAAAATTTTATTTTTCTGTGCTAACTGTAAATGCGTTTTCTTCGCCTATATAGAAGCAAATATACGCGTTTTTATACTTCTAGATGTACGTACGTATCAGTGGCGTACCCAGAAAAAAATTTCGGGAGGGGAATGACTTTTCGATTTTTTGTAATGGGTGAAAAGGCGTTTTTAGCAATTTTAACATTCATAAAACGCCTTTCAAACGCAAGATTAGTAAACCAAAAAGTTGCAGGGGTCTGGGGGCGGAAGCCCCTATAAAATTTTTCCAATTTCAGACCCAATTTGATCAACTGGAGACGTATATATCAGAAATTTTTTCCGACAAAAAATTAAAACAAAAGATCAGTAACGTCACATCAGACAGTTTAGCATAATAGTAGGGGGGCTGGGGAGGGGCGCCCCCCCATTCGGTCCGGAGCCCCCCATTTTGGTCGCGCGCCTCCCCCATTTTAACCCCCCCACATTTCAGATGGGGTGCCCCCCCCCATAGCCCAAAATTTTTTTCCGAAAGGACGTTTTAGCGAATTTTTAGCTGTAGCGATGTCCCGTTCGTTGGGTTTTTTAGTCCTTTTTGGCTAAATTTAGTATTAGCGTAGCTATAATAACGTATGAAAACGTAACAACAACAATTTAACGCATGATAACCATTTTTTCCTGTAAAAATAGTGTTTTATCGTGAAATTGATGCGCCCCCCCATTTTGGTCGACCCCCCCCCTCCCATCCATGGGGGGGGGGGGCTGCCCCCCATAAAATTTTGCCTAAAAATATGCCAGATACTCATGTAGACATGCAAATGCAGCATAATGTACTCGTGTATGTATACATGCATAGGCTTTGATGAAAGATATGTAATAACAAGGCTTAGTAAGCCACAGAGTCGCAGGCATACGTGGGCAGCTGGCCAATTCTGGGGGGGGGGGGTGAGCCAGCCACCGGGGGGGGGGGGGGTGCGGAGCAGCTGTCCTGCTGCTTTCGTGAGCCACCGTCCAGCAGTCTGGGGGGGGGTGAAGCACCTGTCTGGGGGGGGTGAGGTTGCCTTCTGGGGGGGGTGAAAACCCCCCCCCCACGCCCATGTATGGTCGCAGGGGTCTGGGGGCGGCAGCCTCCACAAAAAAAATTGGGAGAAAATTTTGATTTTTATGCCAAATTTGGTCAGTTGATTTTCTCAATGTATAACGCTTTTATGGATAACCGCTCGTTCTGTATTTCTATTGCATCTTAATATACAGGCGCAGGGGTGTCTGTGGATATTGTTTGGTACGCGTGGTTTGCACTGGTCTACTTTCGTAGCCCTGGCAAAGTGCCAGAATGGTCAATTTGACCAAATTTTTGAATATTTTTAATTTTTTTTGAAAAACCGTGAAAAGGGTTAATTTGAGTTGCCGAACACGAATATAACGTCACTGTGACCAAAATTAATGTATATATTAATTCTTAACCCAAAATAATGACAAATACGAACAGGCCAATTGTGTACTGTTAGTGGCTTTAGAAATAAGTAGGTAGTGCAGCATACGCATGCGCGACTATCACTTTTCAGACTGTAATCATACAATATACACTATCCAAGTGTCAGCTTTCCTGTCGTCAAGTAAAATTGCTGCAGCGGAAAAAGAAATAGGATTATTATAAAAATGCCCTTTCACCAAGGGCAGCAGTGTGGGTAGAATAGGAAAGTTGGCTGATCTACAGCGGAAAAATGCTAATAAGCTTGTCAAACACCTGGGACAAGTGCTTTTGCAGCCGAATAGGGAAACTCAGCTGCTAAATGAAGCGGATAAGAGTTGCGTCAGAATAGCAGTCGCCCTGCGACACGTTAGTGCTTTCTGCACCCTATTCACGCGAATAAATCAGCTATTATCATCAGCTGCCTGTTGTCGGAAAAATGCCGTGTACTTCATTGGTTCTTGATGTTATGTTCTAGGCAAGCTATATATATATATATATATATATATATATATATATATATATGTATATATATATATATATATATATATATATATCAGGGATCGACCGGAACCCTAAAACTACCGGAACCGGAACCGGAACCACCTAAAAATACCGGAACCGGAACCAGAACCCCCTTCAAAAGACCCTATATTTTGCAATATTTTCAAAAAAAATTTTTTGTTTACTTTTACTCACATTTTTTATATGCAACCCTTCTATACACATTTGACTTTCTATACACTTAAATACGCTTTTGTATTTTAGTATTTACAGTAATTTAGCACTTTAATTCGCAGTGCAAACGCAAGATCAGTGAGCCACAGGTTGCAGGGGTCTGGGGGCGGCAGCCCCCAGAAAAAAATGGAGATTTTTTTAACTGTTTACACCAAATTTGGCCGACTAAAGACGTATCAGAATTTTTTCCGACGGTAAAATTAAAAACTAAACATGGGAACGTCACATCAGACAGTGTATTATACAAGAAAATTCAGCATAATGTACTTTTGTGGACATGCATAGGCTTTGATTCGAGAAATATTCGAGAACTTTTAGATTTTTAGGCAAATTTTGGTCAATTGGAGACGTATCAAAAAAATTTTCGGCGGGGCGATAAAACCAAAGGGGGAACCCTTGTTGACAATTTCTTAAAATTCAACCAAAGGGGGGCGGGGTCGCGACCCCCGCGACCCCCCTCCCTATCTACGCCTTTGGGTCTGACTTGGGTCAGGTTAATTTTTGCTGGGTCCAGTTAAGAAAACTTGAACCCACTCGTGAACCCTAAAAAAACCTCACTTGGAGAAAATTGGGGGGCGGGGGGCGGCTGTACCGTCGCCCCCTCTCCTAGATGTTAGATAGCAAGGTTTACACAGATTACATAATTTTTCAGTGTAGCGTGAAAAACCGAGGACCTTCGACCTTCGGCTTTCATTGAGCTAGTTGCAGTAATACAAGAAATTGGACACAAGAAGCACAGCATTATTGATAAAGAATAAGCACTGCGACATAAGAAAGAATGCCCGAATAAAAAATCAGAAGCTATTTGTATGTAGTACTAGTACTATATTACAATATCCGTAAACAATAAAACGATAACAAGCACAAACGATAAAAATCGCCAGTAGGCCACAACGGGTTGCCGACCGGTAAGGGACCCTCTGTTCTAGGCAGAAGACCCTCTATTCTACGCAGAGGACACTCTATTCCAGGCAGACGACCCTCTATTCTAGGTAGAGGACCCTCTATTCTAAGCAGAGGACCCTCTATTCTAGGTAGAGGACCCTCTATTTCTAGCAGAAAACCCTCTAAAAGCAGAGAACCTAGTGTTCGAAGCAGAAAATCATCCATTCTCGGTAAAGAACCCTGTAGTCTAAGCGGAAGACCCTCTATTCTAGGCGGAGAACCCTCTATTCTAGTCAGAGGACCCTCTATTTTAGTCAGAGGACTCTCCATTCTAGGCAGAGAACCGTCCATTATAGGCAAAAGATCGTCTATTTTCGGTAAAAAACCTGATATTTATGTTCAGGGACCCAAATTACCCACAAAAACCCCAAAATTTCAATTTCGAAAATTTGAACCCTTAGAAGGGGGTACCCTGAGGGGATCATAGGGGTACCCAGGAAGCTCCTAGACAAAAATTGACTCCAGATTCGTGTTCAGGGCTCCAAATTACCCCTAAAAACACCAAAATCTCAAATTCGAAAATTTGACCCCAGAGGACCCCCTAGGGGGGGTACCCTAAGGGGGTCATGAGGGGGTCCAGGGGGGTCCTGGGTAAAAAATAACCACAGATTCGTGTTCAGGGGCCCAAATTACCCCTAAAAACACCAAAATCTCAAATTCGAAAATTTGACCCCCGAGGACCCCCTAGGGGGGGTACCCTAAAGCCCGGTTCATACTCGTCCTTATCCTTGTCCCTATCGTTTTGTCCTTAAGCGATTCCAAGAAAACTGCCTGGCCAAATAAGCCAACTTTTTCCATGATTACTGCTGGGATCTCTTGCAGATCGTATGAAAAAAATTAGCCGAAACGCTTGCGTTTATTGTTCACAGTAGCTGACCGAAAATTGTCCTTGTCCCTGTCCCTGTGTCCTTAAGGACAAGTATGAACCGGGCTTAAGGGGGTCATAGGGGGGTCCAGAGGACTCCGAGACAAAAATAAACCTCAGATTCGTGTTCAGGGGCCCAAACTAGCCCTAAAAACACCAAAATCTCAATTTCGAAAATTTGACCCCTGAGGACCCCCTAAGGGGGGTACCCTGGGGGGGTCATAGGGGGCTCCAGGGGGGTCCTCGGTAAAAAATAACCCCACATTCGTCTTCAGGGGCTCAAACTACCCCTATAAACAAGTTTTTTGTCCAAATCCATGACCAAAAATTTTCCAAGTTCACAAGGGTCCCCCCTTGGTGTTTTAACGGTACCGAAAACAGTTTTCGGGGTCACGTGACCCGGCCCCCCGTGGGGTCAGGCGGTCACCAAGGTCAGGTGCACAACTACTCATAGGGGGGGTCCCTCCACCAAAGTTTGGGACCAATCCCTCCAGTAACTCCCGAGAAAAACCGGTTACAAACTTTTGGACCACAGGAAAAAAAAAAAAAACAAAAACAAAAACAGGAATATGAATACAATGGGTTGCACCCCTGCTTCGCGGGGGGTCGGCAACCCAAAAATTCAAAACAAGCAGGCCCCAAAAGGGGGCAAGGTTCCTTCGCTGAGTCAAAATTCTACTCATTTCACCTAGGAGAATTCAGCTTCGCCCTAATACCTGTGTACAGTTGATTCATTTCGTTTCAATGATTACGTTATGATCTCACACAAACTATAAATTCAACAATTTTGTCGAAAACGCATGCCATAGTTACCACAACTGCCTGTGATTTCAATGACAAGAATACAAGAATATCTCCTGTCAAAACAGTTTTTGCTGACAAAAAAGTTTTTACATTTTTTGCAAAAAGTTTAACGAATGGGGTTCGAACCCTCGAAGTACATATCAACAAATTCTGTACTAGCGCTTTTGACCACTCGACCACGCCAGTTTGATGAGGTCGAGGTGTGATGTTTAGCTATGACTATGCAGAGGGAAAGTACAAGAGAAACAGACGACTAGACGATCACGTGAAAAGTATGTGTATCAAGTCTGAAAAATTACCGAACGAAAGTTTTTTAATCGCAAAATTTTAGTAAAATGACAACTCAATACCTAAAAAAAGTATTGTTGACCATTATTTCAGTACAAATAGTAAACAAAAAGCCTGTCTTAAAAAAAAGAGCAGTCGGTTCCCATACTGACTTTACGTGTTAATCATATGCGCTGGACAACATGTGGCTGCTACTTTTACACTATGCAGAGTTGATTTCAAAACAATAGTTCCTTCTCTAGAAGGAACAAAAATGGATCATAGAGGTTGAGATATGACGTTAGGCTATCGAATCATGTAAAAATCAGCTTCGTCAGTGTTAACAAAAAGTTCGAGTAAAGGGACGCTTTGCAACCACAAAAAACTTTTTTGCGCCTATGATTTACACCTAAAATTGAAAATTTGGGAGCCCCTAGTAAAAAATTGGCAATAGCACTGGTTCCAGTTTGTTACATCTGCGATGCGCCTTCCCTGGTGCTATTTGTGTGCAAATTTGAAGCAAATCGGAGAACCTAAAAATGTTCACTTTTTCAGGTAGCCCCCCCTTAATATAATATACATACTAGCTGACTAACTAGTTACCCACACTATCAACCAATCCGCTGTTATCTTCTATTCCTGTAGCTGTTACAATGATTACGGCAAAAGTCATAACTCATAAGCTAATGACTAACGACTAAAGAATAAATACAATTAGTACAGTGCAGCAGTCAGCAATGCGGTTTAATTTATAGGACTGTGAATAAGAAATAATAGCATAGTATTATAATTAAATCAGATACAGTCTTAATTTCACTTTATCCGCTAAATAATTAATAAATCGTAAAAAAATCACACAAAATCTTAGTCTAATTATTATTGAGTCTAAAAAAATCAATATTCGTCACGAGTGCTCGCACCTGATTGGCCCTTTGTTTTTTGGCCAACTGCCTGGCGTTCTCCTCCACAGTGTACATCTTCATGCGGGCCCGGAGCAGTCGGTTCCAGAAGCTGGACATGTGGCACATCTTGTAGTAGACGCCGTGGCGCACCAGGCCCACTGACACGTGGATGGTTGGGACGTGCTTCCACAGCTCCAGCTTGCGAATGCACTGCTCCCTACAAGAGTACATAATGGTGTCTCACTCTTCTTCTATAATAATATGGAATACACTGCGACGTACAACAGAGTCATGTGTCAAGAGTACATGATGGTGTCTCACTCTTCTACTATAATAGGAGATGCACTGCTCCCTACAACAGAGTCATACGTCAAGAGTACATGATGGTGTCTCACTCTTGTTCTATAATACCCAAACCAAATACACTGCTCCCTACAACATAACCATATGTATGAGCAATGCCGGTCCCAGACTATGATTTCAGGGGGGGGGGGGCGTAGGTCCGAGGAAATTTTTTATTTTAATGATAGTATTTTTCAGTTTTATGCTGTATTATTATTTCCGCAACCAAATCAAGACTAGTGACCTGAGTATGGGCATCTGAACTGGATGCAGGGGTCTCGGTTCGGCAGCCCCCAGATTTGGAAAAAAAATTGGGAAATTTTTAATTTTTATGCCAAATTTGGTCTACTGGAGACGTATCCAAAAAATTTGCTGGCCGGACCATAAGAACCGAATGGGGAACCTTGTGCAAAATTTCAGTCTTAAATTGGCGTCTTAAAAATTTCGGGGGACCCTATTCCCCCCGCCCCTGAGTCCTACTACGTCGGAAG